>JAXQQM020060856.1:0-47575 GCA_034641835.2 Pinus albicaulis
TTTTTATTTTTTTTTTTTAAAGAAACGGGTAGAGTGATATATTGATTACTGGCATCAATGCCTCAAATCTGCTTACATAATGCTTGGCAGTGCCCAGCTTTCTTCCTGGCCAGGACCAAAATGGATTTTTCCTTGCTACGCCAGAGATTTTTACATACTATTCTTTGGTCTAACGCCTCTATCTTCCCCAATTTGGAAATGCAGACAAACTGCTCCAATAAAAGACAATAAAACATAATAGTCAAACAGTTAAGGGAGGGGTTCCCAGCCTTCTTCTCCATCTCTGAGCAGGGCTCCGAGGGGAAGAAGAACAACTTTATTAGCTTCGATGTCAGCTTCTTTGGTATTGTCTCTCTTGACATGATAGAATTTCAAGGTCCGGAATGTTTTCGACAGAATTCTTATTCTGTTTATCAACCTGGACAGTCTTAAGTCAGAGGGGGAAGAGTTGTCGACAATGGATTTTATGATAGACTGAGAGTCGCCCATCACAACTGCATCCTTGATATCGAGAAGTTTAAGTTTCTTGAGGCCTTGGAGAAGGGCCAGGGCTTCAGCTTGGATGCTGGTATTGAAGCCCACTCCCCAGGCATATCTTAGATCTGTTCTGCCCTTAGCATTTTTTACCACTCCTCCTGCTCCTGATATGCCCGGATTACCTTTTGCAGCCCCGTCGAAGAAAAGGGTGTTCTGTGCCAGCTTTGTGCAAAATGCCAAGAATTCAGTTGCGTTACATCGAATTTGTCAGTCCTTTAGCACAGCGGGAGGCCTTGCGATCTCACTGAAGTGGAGATCGAGAATAGAGCTCCAAGCCACATCTTGATCATGCAGCTCTACCCCATCGAGCTGATCTCCAACGGAGTCTTTTAACTGGCTTTTTATTTTGACCCAGACTATCTTGTAATCACTCTTCTTATCTCTGAAAATCCTTTGATTTTTTTCCAACCATGTTTGCCAACAAATTAATTTGGGAAGAACGCACCAGGTAGCTTTGATATGAATGCTCTGAGGAGTTCCTCCAGGATACAAACTCACCCAATTCGAAAACAGATCTGGTATGTGATTAGGGAGATTGAAAACAGAGTTCCATGGGCCTAAGGCCTCTTTCCAAATATCAATTGCAAATTTGCACTTGAGCATCATGTGCTCTGCTGTTTCTGCGTTTTCTCCACACAACGTATAACGAGAGGGACCAAGATATCCTCTTTTCTGAAGTCTATCGTCAGTCAATATTCTCTGATGACAAAGGAGCCAGCAAAAGGAGTCGATCTTAGGGATTGAAGGCTGGTACCATATCCCTTTCCAGGGCTTCGGATCAGGACGAACATGAGGGTGTGCTAAGAGCTGCCAATACCCCTGCGAGACTATATAACGCCCAGGTGTCAACCCCCAGCCATGGGTATCTGCTTTCCTTCTGTTCAAAGGGGCCTTTCCATTTAAGAATGCCAAGAAGGTTTCGAACTCCTTGGAAAGAACCTGGGGCACCTCAATCTTAATCCAGCTATGCCAATCTCCATTCTCCCAATTAGAAATATCCCACAGAGTATTGAAACCTGCTCTGGACATCCAATCTTTCAACGAAGACAGGGAGCGATCAGCAGCTAGAGGGTCGCAGCCCATAATACGATCCTCCCATATTCTGATCCGCTTGCCATTTCCAGGGATCCAATGCGCATGATGGAAAATTAAGGCAGATGACTTTGCACAGAGCTTGTGGATCATCGAACCAACGGTTGCTATGGGATTGTCCAGGCATCATTTCCGCTGCCCACGGAAATATTTTTTCCACAAGGCTAGCTGAGCCCAACCTGGATTTGAGGCAATTATCCTCCAAAGCATCTTTGCGCCCAATGCAATGTTTTGAATCCTAAAAATCTTGAAACACAACCCACCTTCCAATCTGGGCATGGAGATTTTGTCCCAGCTTATGAGAGGGATTTTTTTATCATTTGCTTTCCCGCCTTTCCAAAAGAATTTTCTTATGTGCACCTCCATATCCTTCATTATTCCAGCTGGGGCTAGCATAACATCAAACTGGTAGATGGGGAGGCTGCTTAAGACTGCTTTTATAAGCATAGTCTTGCTAGCCAGGTTAAGCCAGTTGAAGCCCCAGGAGTAAATCTTAGATTTAAGCTTTTCCATCAGGGGTAACCAGTCTCTGTTGACAGCACTTTTTTGGAAGATAGGGAGGCCCAAATACTTGAAGGATGTCCATGATGAGGAGGCAACGAAATCAAAGCAACATAAAATGGCATGAAGAGTGATGGAAGAGGTGTTCCAGCAGTAGATATGACATTTACTTTTATTGAAGCTGCTTCCTGAGTCTTCACAATACTCATCAATCACAACTTTAAATCGTTTAGCAGAGGGCACAGAGGCGGCACCCAGCAAGAGGGAATCATCCGTGAATAACGCATGGTTTATACTTTTAACCCCTCTCGCTATGCTCAGGCCCATTATCTCTTGATCCTGCTGCTTTTTATTCGAAAGGAAACTGAGGACTGAAGCTTGTAGGACAAAGAGCAGCGGGGATAGAGGACACCCTTGCCTCAGACCCCGAGATGCTTTAAAGAAATCAGTGGCCCTCCTGTTCACCAATGGGGCTATCCAAGGCTCACATATACAAGCCTTAATCCAGTTGATAAATTTGGGGCCAAAGCCAAATTTGCGCAGGATATCCAACAAGAAACTGTGTCTCACTCTGTCAAAGGCATTTTCTAAATCCAACTTGACAACCATTCCTTTCTCTTTGCGAGCCAGACTTGAGTGTATCGCCTCTTGAACCAGAATAAAGTTATCCACAATCTGTCTTCCCTGAATGAAACCTCCCTGATTTTCTGGAATAATGTCTGGAAGAATGATTTTTAGTCTGTTGGCAATCACTTTTGTAATCAGCTTGTAGCCTATGTTACAAAGAGAGATAGGACGGAACCTGCTGAAGGTATTGGCGCCTTTCTCGTTGGGGATGAGGGCTAGAAATGCCGAATTGGTGCTTCCCCCGATTTTCTGACTCTCTTAGATTTCCGTACCATTCTGCATAATTCTTTCTCCACAATCTGCCAACAAGTCTGCAGGAATCTGGCTGTAAAATCGTCAGGGCCCGGGGCCTTGTCCGGTTCCATTGCGAAGAGGGTGTTTTTTTATCTCATTGTTAGTGATTTCTGCTTCCAAGAAATGATTCTGTCTGTCGGTAATTAGAGAGGGCACCTCATTTACTAGGTTAGAAACATGGCCCAAGGCCTCCTCTTCGCTATAGAGATTTTTAAAGTGGTTGAATGCAGCATTTTTTATGCTGCGGATGTCTCTATGCTCGATAGTCTCTACTTTAATTTCTGAGATGGAGTTGAGGCATTTTCGGGCTTGGGCTTGCTTGTGGAAGAAGGATGTGTTTCTGTCTCCTGCCTTAAGCTAGAGACTATGAGATTTCATTCTCCAATAAACTTCCTCATCCAAGCTAGCCTTAAGAAGCATTTGTTGAAGGTCTGCCTCCTTGTCTAGTATTTCTTTAGTGATCTCCACATTTTCCGTAGCCAGCTGATGTATCTCAAGACATTTCTGAATCTTTTTTCTTTCCACTACTGGGTTAGGTAAGGTTTTAACCCAGGCTTTAAGCGCTGCTTTGACTCTCCTAAGCTTCTCCTCCCAAACAAAGAAGGTAGATCCTTTAACAGGGTGCTTCCAACTTTCTTTTACTAGCTGCAAGAAGGACTGTTCCTTAACCCAATGGGGTTTGAATTTAAACGGTATGGGACCTTGATCCAAATGGGCCAGCAGATCAAGTTTTATGGGTCTATGATCAGAAACACTGCAAGGAAGAATTTGCATTCTAGACTCTAGACCAAGAAGAAGAAAGGAACTTTGAACAAGGAATCTGTTTAACCTTGCAGCTATATGACCCGGACCGAGTATTTTGTTGGACCAGGTGTACTTACCTGAAGAAGGCTTGATGTCTATCATGTCCCAATCTTGAAGCAGATCCTCAACCCATTCCCGCGCCAGATCCCTTACAATGCTTCCTCCACGTTTTTCTGCCAATGATAAGGTGAGATTCAGATCCCCTGCAATGATGATATTTGCCAACTCTTCGAATTCTGCCATGCATCTAATGGAGTCCCAGCAGGACTTTTTCTCTCTTGCGCATACTGGGGCGTACACGTTAAAGAGGGAGAGAATCATTTCTGTTTCCACATGCTGTAGTTTTGTGAACATCCAATGGGTGTTGGTAACTTCTTTGATCCTTGAGAATCTGTTCGCATTCCAAATAGTGCCCAGGCCTCCTGATGCACCTCGAGCTGAGACTGCTTGACCTTCGCTTTTCTTCCACAATTTCTTTCCAACATGAAGGAAGACTTTGTCCTCCGTTTTAGTCTCCTGGATGAGGAGTATGTCAGGAAATTCTGATCTTATCAAAATTCTTATAGCTTCTTCTTTTGATCTGCTCCCCATATCCCTGCAATTCCAGGAGATGATCTTCATCACTTGCTTTTTGGATGATGAGCTCCTCTAGAGCTCTGGGACTGATTTTTGGTCGTCTTCGGAGTTCTTGCCAAGAGTTTCTCTAGGGTTGGTTGGCTTCCCTGGAGTTTGTCTTTATAAGTCTCCTGCTCTCTTTTTTCACGAGAAGATTTTCTGCCTCTCATTGATCTTCTAGCCGATGTTTGCGATTCCCCTATTTCGCCTTCTTCTTCTGAGTCCTCCGAACCTTGCACTTCCTTGGTCTCCGCTATGAGTATCTCTTTACATCTGTCTGCATTACTTTCAACTTGCTTTGATCCCGAGGGGGACTCTTTTTGGGGCGATCCTTCCTTCTGCATCTCTGGTTCTTGGGTGTCTTCTTTTTCTGAGCTTAACTGTGCAAATTTGTTTCCTTGTTCTTCCATTATAGGGGTTTGGATCCCAGGGGCTGCCTGAGGGCCTTTTCCATTTGTCTTTCCAGATCTAGGGGGTTTGTGAGCAGTTTTGGACCTTTTGACCTGGGTCCATCCTTCCTCCTTGCCTTTCTCCACTTCACTATTCTTTGGGCATCCTCTGGAAAAATGGCCATAGACATGGAATTTCCGGCACTTAAACGGAAGCTGCTCATAGTCCAGCATTTGAACATGAGTCCAGCTTCCAACCTTGATCTTTATTGCCTTGGGCAAACCCACCTCCAGATCAACTTCAACACAGATTCTAGCACAGTCGTATTGGCCTTTGCTGTTTGCTCGATCAATGAATTTTCCTAATGTGTTTCCGATATGCTTAAGAGATTCCCAATTCCAAAAATGCACTGGCAGATTGGGCAGCCTTACCCAAACTGGGACGGCGGTGGGAACATCAACTACTGGGTCAAAATTGGGCGTCCACTTATTGAGGTACAACCCCTGAGGGCCCATGAAGTAGGGACCGTTCCCGAAAATTAGATCCTTGTCCTCCTTGTCCGAGAATTCAAACAAAAAGAATCCCTTCCCAAGAAAGTACGAGGTGACTTTATTTTTAATCAGAGGTGCCCAATTCCTAGCAACCCAGCTCTCCGTGGTTTTGGGGGAGGGCCAGAGCCCTGTGAACTGACCAACCAAAGCTCGCTCAGCCAAAGAAAGGGAGACCTGGATCAGACCCTCTGGAGGGAGCGAAATCTTGGGGATGTCATCCAAACGCTTCACAAAATTCGTTGCCTCCGACGCTTTATTCTTTGGCAGTGAATCCAGGAGTTTGAGAAAGGCCTCATTTTCTGTGGGGGGAGGCGGAGGAGGCAACTCCATTGTAGCAGCAGCCATCGCTCAAAAGAAGCGATCTCACCCAACACCAAGCGATCACTCCATATCTCCCAAGCCAACGAAGGAGATAGAGCAAAGAAAATGAGAAAACCCTGCAAGACCAAGGAGACAGGGTCCGAGGGCCTATGCGCCGCGCTGAAGGCTTGTGCGCCGCACCCGGTCAAAAGAAACACTGGGAGGCCGACTGAACGCGTCACGCCAACCCAATGCGCCGCGAATCCCCGACTAGGCGCCGCGCAGATCAACACCGGAGAAGAAGAGACCAAACCGCAGGTGGAAGGCAGCGGAGCCCTCCCCAGCAGCCCGAGGGCTGAGACCGCCACCACAAGCGCAGAGTTGCAGAGCGTCGGATAGGTCAAGCGGATCGCAAAACCACAAACCATTGTTGTCATTTTGCTAATATAAATATAACCATTTTTTAAAGAAAATGGCGCTGAATTTTTTGAAAGAAAATATTTCACTAATTTCATGGAGGAATTAGGTCATAAATAGTTTGTAACATTGTGCATCTTGAGTTTCCATGAATTAAGAGCCATAACTTTATTAGATGACTAACATATTGTATTATGAGTAATAAGGTTTACTATATTGGAAGATTCAATGTTGCAATCAATTCTTTTAAATCTAGAATATTGAGAGCTAGAACTTTTGGGTGACAACTTCGAATAAGTAGACTAAAAGGAACCATCATAAACTAAATTCATGCTTAATGGGTAAAAAAATCCAAATCCATACTCTAGTCAAGTCTTAGTTGTTTCCCTTGTTTTCTCATCTAGGTTCAGTGACACCTCTAAATATTTTTTCTTAGGACTATAGGAGTTGGGCCCATTAAGGAAACATATATATAGTCAAGGACATTATTTGAAATTAAATGAGCATCCTCAACCTCTCTAATCATTGGGATGGAGTCAAATATGGGATGGGATGGATTAACAAAAGTGAAAAATATCTTATTGGACTATGACCCATGGGAAATTGCTAATGAAAGATAGTTTATAGAAGTAGGGGATTTAGGGCACATGAAGGTGTATTTTATGCTACAAGGTTGAAGAAACATTGGGGCAAATTTTTTAGAGTATGAAGTAAAAAACCATATTTGGAATATTACCTTTGAGATGATGGGGCAAAGAGTGGTCTTTCAAGAGGACTAGAGAGAGATTTTACCACATGGCATTAAATCTATAATGGTATATTTTTCAAGAAGCCCCCACTAGAAATGGCTAAATTTTTATGTTGGGATATGGTTGTCAAGAAATAGATTAATATTCAACTATGGGTTCCCTTTTTCAAGACCAGTTGCAACCAAAGTACATGGAATTTTGATAGAATCGATTCTTGTGAGGGAGTAAAAGGGATCAATATAGAGTGCTAAAAGAATAAGAATGGATTTGGCTGACCGATTTGGTTTTTTATTAAGGATTTGGTTCTTTATGAGCAAAGGAGTTGGTTCTTTATTAAGGATTCGAGGTTCCAACCTTAAGAGGGATCACGTGTCTCTCTATAGTGGGAATTCAACAGTCATAATTCAATACTTGAGGAATTCATTAAAATACAAGGATATTAGTCTTGTAAGGGTCATCTAAAAATTTATGGGATGACAAGGAGCTTTGAGTCCATATATTTCTATCAAATTATGAGGGCCCTCAACAATTAAGTAGATTTTAAGGCAAATAAACTTGTCTTACTCAAAGTTGGACTGATAAGAATAAATGGGGGGTTCATTTCATATCCAACCTCCCATCAATATTAGAAGTATAGCATATTGTTTTTCAATGAAATAAGTGTGCCTAGAAAAATGATAACAAAACATCACGGTGAAAGGATGGACATTAAAACCCTCTAGACCTCTGGAACAATCTCCACATTTGCACATGTCTGAAGTGAAGTTTATTAAATCCATGAAGATGGTTGGGAGTGTTGTAGGTGGTTTTTCATTTGGGAATTTCATTTGGATTTTTACCACTAAAGGAGTTAAGCAAAGGTGATCATTTTGTATTTAAGGAATATTTCACTATCCATCTTCTAGAAACTAGGCCAGACTTTAATTTGTTTATGTGGGTTTCTTTTGATTCAAAGAGTGGGTAAGATTCAGACTCGATTTGATCTTTGTTATGTGCCTTGGTTAATTTTTTAGCTTGGATTAATTTTACTCCAAGGTATGAGCATTGTATAGTATTTCTCCCCTTGTATTTGGTAATTGGCTTGTCTCAAGGCCAAATCTTGTTCTATCCTAGTGGTGTTAGTATTAGCCAAAGATGGGCAAACACAATAATTTTGGTTATTGTGTTATTTAATGAACCTCAAAATTTCACTAAGCTCAACAAATAAGTAAACATCATATATAAAACATACAAGTATCCCTCTCTCATTTTATTAATAAAATGACTAGTCAAATTGATTATCACATATCAAGGCATGAACAAATTTCAAAGACAATATCTCACCATTGCAGGAAAATTGAGAAATTGAAAGTTTATTTTGGCATGCTATATGAATTGGAATTAGCCCTTACTAGGAGCTCTCACTCTTTGGTCACCCCTAAAAAGGTTTCGATTGGCTCTATTCAAATTGTGGTAAAAGATGAGGAGATTATCCAATAAACATATGGAGACATGATGATGGGAAATGCAAAACTAGAGTACAACTTTTTTTTGTTAAATATTGTGTAAGGTAGTTTTTTTTTTTGATCCAGGTGGATATTGGTGGCCACCCACCTATTCCACTTGGACTGCCACCATTGTTTCTTTCAGTTTCCTTAATTGTAGCATAGTTTACTATTTTTGGCAGTTTTTCAGGACGTGAACTTCTAGAGCCGTTTTGAGGCCCTAAACGATATTTTTTTGGGAAAACCAGGCCCAAAATGGCTTTATGAAAAATGTTGTCCACTCAAAAGTTGTATTCCTTGGATAGATCTTTATAACCAGGTATTGTGCACGTCAAACGAATATCGTATGCCAAAGTTACGTCCCCGGGAAGTTGATGTACCAATTTACCCAAATGGGGACCATAATTTTGGCGCTTCATCTCCTAGGGTTAGGTATTTGGATGTTTAGGGTTTTCCATTGTTTCTAAATAATAAATAGGCATTCGAACCTCATTGTAACACATTTCAAAGGCATGTAACCGCACACATCTTCTCAGAGATAAGCTAACATCGCCCGAGCTATTTTATTTCCATTCTATATGTAAGCATATTTCAGTATTTGATATTAATTAAATGAATTTATATTTATGTTGCATCTCTATGTCCATGTTTATATTTGTATTATGTTGTGTTCCTGCATAAATTCAGAATAGTGGTATCAGAGCGGTCTGCTCTTTCTCAGTTTTTCTTTTCATGTCCCCAACGAGGTCATGGTATAATGAGTTAGGGCTCGATCTGGTTGAATCCTTGTAAGATCAACCTCGCAAATCCTGACACAATCCCATGGCAGACAAAAAGAAATACGAGGGAGCAGGATATCCTATCAAAATATTGCTCGACGAGGCCCTCGAGAAACAAAGGAGGCACATCTTCACCCAACAACCACTATGGAGGCGCCAATCCCTTTAAGGTACAAGTCAAATTTGACATTCCCACATTTGAAGTCCAGATAGATGCAAATGTAATAGATAAATGGTTAAATCTGTTGGAAGGATACTTTTCTATTCATGTTTTTTTCCAATAGGGAAAATATTACTTTTTCAATCTTGAAAGCCACCCCCACGTCAAGGATTGGTGGGAAACCTACTATGAGAAAAAGGACGAGGGGGAACACTCGCTATTCTCGGCTGCAACCGCTTGGAATTCTTTTTGAGATGCCATCAAGTAATAGTACTACCCTGTCGGGAGCTATGAAGACAAGTACATACAATGGACTACGTTGCGGCAGTAGAGGGATCAAGATGTAGATGAGCTAACAAATATTTTCCATACCCTGCGCATAAAGTTGGGTATCATATATTCTAATAAACATCTGGTTTTCAAGTACCATAGTGGTTTGCACAAATTCATTCAAGAGGAGATGGAGTTCCTGGACATCTCCTCGCTTGGTGTAGCATGCCGATATGCCGCCAAAATTGAGCAGAAATTCAAGCATAAGAAGCGAGACTTTGGATATGTGAACTAAAAGAATAAAAAAGGGGCCCCCAAGCCACAAAGCAAAGGACAAAGCCCAAATGGGACCCCACAAGGCAACTCCTCGAAGCCGCAAGCTAAGGGTGACAGTAAGGCAAAGAAGGACACTGGCAAGTGGTGTGAGTTCCATAAAATCCCCACTCACAACATGCATGAATGTCGCGCAAAGTTCTCATCACTGGTTTCCGAGATGAGAGACTCAGAGATAGATGCATGTTCTGATTCTAAGTTGGAACCCGACAAGGGTAAGCAGGTCATTGATGCAAAAGGGCGGATATGTGAAGATGGATTACACTTTTGTGAGAATCGGGGGCAAATTTTTTTTTTTGAGCAATAGTTCGGCTGAACTTTTTGAGAAATTTCGGCCGAACTCATGCTTTCGTTTAGATTGACGGCACACCGACAGCGTGGGCAAACAAAATTTTTGCTGGATATGGGAAAACCAGCAACAAAGGTTCATCCGAACTTTGAGTTCGGCCGAACTTTTACTCTTAAAATAGTTCGGCTGAACTAGTTCCTATAAATATATCGCCTGCGAAATTTATTTGTTTACTGTGTTTTTGTGTGTCTGTTTATTCGTGCATTTTTCTATTTGTGCTGCTGCTGGTCTATTTGTTCGCGCGTTTTTCTGTCTGTGCTACTACTTCCGTCTGCGTTGTTGGTCTGCGGTGACTTCAAGCGAGAAAATTACCAGGTATTTGTCCTGCTCCTCCTCTGTTTTTCACAAGGGAAAAATTCGTAATGCAATGTGTTCTGTAATGTCTTCTGTAATGCCAAACTGTTCTTAGCTTATTACATGAACCCTTAGCTAATACGATAGACTGAGCTAGATATGTCACCATGTTGAAGCTGATCGAGTAAGAGCTATGTTGGAACTAGTCTCACATGCTTTTTTCCCAGGCATAGTGTTTCCCATTGATTTTTATGGTTCATTACTGGTATACTTGTAATCAAGTGTATTTGAGCTTGATGATTTTCACTGCATGACTCTGATTGGTATGCTATGTTGAAAGCAATGGAAATCATCGATATTCGTTTACCTATGTTTGATTACATTGATACTTATACTCGATACAAGCTGCTTTTTCCAATAGAGCTAGTATATTCCAATAGAGCTAGTAGAGGATCCGTAATAAGCACAAGCTTCGATACGTGTTTACTAGTTAAAGTAGTAAATACTTAAGCAGTACCACCTTTATAGCTTACTTCTAATCCCATATGTAGATAGTGATATGTATATAGTATAGTGTAATCGAGAGAACATGATTATTAGAATGATTATGTGATTACTTATCTTTACACATAGTATTAACTCCTTAACCTGAACAAGCTTTGCATAAGATGATGATTAGGGAAACATAGTATTATATAAATACATACAAGGTAAGTGAGTATCCAGCTTTGATGTGTTATTACCTGCTTATTCATTACGGATATTCCTGGGATCTTATAGCTAGTATTACAGAACACTCTTATGCGTGCTTTATTCCTTAATACATGGGATTTATAGACCCTGTTTACGTAATAAGGTAAGCTTAAGCTCTTATAGAGGTAGTTTACATAATATCAGTGTATTCCATAGGTATAAGTACATCCATAATCTCTGATGTGGTGAACATGATATCATTACACCGTTACAGATAAGCTAATACGATTAACTTCTTATGGTAATACCATTACAGTTTACTCTATGTAAGTGTACACTAGTTCATTTGATTACTAGTATCATACCAAACCAGGGAAGGGCCAAAAACCATATAGAAAGGGAGTAAAACTTTATGCCCCAATTTTTCTGTAACCTAAACTAATCAACCTTAATATAACCTTAATATAACCTGAACTAATCAACTTGAACTTATACCTTCGGATTTAGCAATGTTAACCTTAATATAACTTGAACTAATCAATGTGTTATTTTGTACCATGTAGCTAGAAATATTAAACTAGATATAAGATTATGACAATTGTGACAAGTGTATGGTTTTCTCATCCTTATATTCTTTTTCATTATTATGTCTTTAGGTTTGGAGTAGGTGACACGAGTCCCTTTATCCCTCTATTATAAGTGGGTTATGGTTTGCTTGACAATTATGACAAGTGTATTGTTTTTTCATCCTTATGTTCTTTTTCATTATTATGTCTTTAGGTTTGGAGTAGGTGAAATGAGTCCCTTTATCCCTCTATTATAAGTGGGTTATGGTTTGCTTTGTCTCATTGTTATGGTATAGTGATTTGTGATCCAGAGCAAAATTTTTAGTAATTTCAACTTCAAAATTTTGATTTTTAACTAAGAAGTTAACATATTTATGCTCACACATATTTTTTATAACATATGTAATATATATACCTTAATATAACCTGAAATAATCAACCTGAACTTATACCTTCTGAGTTAGCCATGTTAGCGTCAATATAACCTAAACTAATCAATCTGTTATTTTGTACCATGTGTTATTGTGTACCATTTAGCTAGAAATATTAAACTAGATATAAGTTTATGACAATTATGACAAGTGTATTTTTTTTTCATCCTTGTGTTATTTTTCATTATTATGTCTTTAGGTTTGGAGTAGGTAACATGAGTCCCTTTATCCCTCTATTATAAGTGGGTTATGGTTTGCTTGACAATTATGACAAGTGTATTGTTTTTTAATCCTTATGTTCTTTTTCATTATTATGTCTTTAGATTTGGAGTAGGTTACACGAGTCCCTTTATCCCTCTATTATAAGTGGGTTATGGTTTGCTTCGTCTCATTGTTATGGTATAGTGATTTGTGATCCAGAGCAAACTTTTTAGTAATTTCAACTTTAAAATTTTGATTTTTAACTAAGAAGTTAACATCTTTATGCTCACACATATTACCTTTGCTTTTTATTCTCTCTCTCTCTCTCACACACACACACACACACACACACACACACACACACACACACACATATATGAAGAGATGATCCCATTTTCTTAAATTTTATTCATAAATCAAATTTCATTTAAATACAAGATTTATCATAATGTACAATGATTCATTCCATATTATTTATAAATTTTTTCATTAAAAAATGAACCCTTTAAATGATGAACCTAGTTAATGCTTCTTCTTCATGACGAAGACTACTTGATCTTTCAATTTGAATTTTATGATGGTCCTTTGTTATCTTTCTTGACTACTTCAAATTATTGACACAATCATATGCTTTTTGTTACTCTTTTTATTCCTTCCTTATATTGTATTCTCCCCCTTAGATATTGTGTACTTTCCCACATAGATATTGCACTCAATTTTGATGGTCCTTTGTTATCTTTCTTTACTTCAAATTATTGACACTTGATCATATAGATATCATATAGATATTTCACTCAATTTTTATGGTCCTTTGTTATCTTTCTTGACTACTTCAAATTATTGACATTTGATCATATAGATATTGCACTCAATTTTGATGGTCCTTTGTTATCTTTCTTGACTACTTCAAATTATTGACACAATCATATGCTTTTTGTTACTCTTTCTATTCCTTCCCACATAGATATTGCACTCAATTTCATAGGCTCTTCTTTTGAAGTCAAATATATTGCATTCTCCCCCTTAGATATTGTGTACTCTACCACATAGATATTGCACTCAATTTCATAGGCTCTTTTTTTTAAAAGTCAAATAAGTGACAATAATTTACAAGATATCAGTGTATTCCATAGGTATAAGTACATCCATAATCTCTGATGTGGTGAACATGATATCATTACACCGTTATAGATAAGCTAATACGATTAACTTCTTACGGTAATATCATTACAGTTTTCTCTATGTAAGTGTACACTAGTTCATTTGATTACTAGTATCATACCGAACTAGGGAAGGGCCAAAAACCATATAGAAAGGGAGTAAAACTTTGTGCCC
Organism: Pinus albicaulis; assembly: GCA_034641835.2. Classification (NCBI taxonomy): domain Eukaryota; kingdom Viridiplantae; phylum Streptophyta; class Pinopsida; order Pinales; family Pinaceae; genus Pinus; species Pinus albicaulis. The sequence continues at coordinate 13,773 of JAXQQM020060856.1, forward strand.
CAATGTTTCTGTAACCTGAACTAATCAACCTTAATATAACCTGAACTAATCAACCCGAACTAATAAACCTAAACTAATCAACCTTAATATAGCCTGAACTAATCAACTTGAACTTATACCTTCTGAGTTAGCCAGTTAACCTTAATATAACCTGAAATAATCAATGTGTTATTTTGTACCATGTGCTATTGTGTACCATGTAGTTAGAAATATTAAACTAGATATAAGTTTATGACAATTATGACAAGTGTATTGTTTTTTCATCCTTATGTTCTTTTTCATTATTACGTCTTTAGGTTTGGAGTAGGTGACACGAGTCCCTTTATCTCTCTATTATAAGTGGGTTATGGTTTGCTTGACAATTATGACAAGTGTATTGTTTTTTCATCCTTATGTTATTTTTCATTATTATATCTTTAGGTTTGGAGTAGGTGACATGAGTCCCTTTATCCCTCTATTATAAGTGCGTTATGGTTTGCTTTGTCTCATTGTTATGGTATAGTGATTTATGATCCAAAGCACATTTTTTAGTAATTTCAACTTCAAAATTTTGATTTTTAACTAGGAAGTTAACATCTTTATGCTCACACATATTTTTTATAACATATGTAATAGATATACCTTAATATAACTTGAAATAATCAACCTGAACTTATACCTTCTGAGTTAGCCATGTTAACCTTAATATAACCTGAACTAATCAATGTGTTATTTTGTACCATGTGTTATTGTGTACCATGTAGCTAGAAATATTAAACTAGATATAAGTTTATGACAATTATGACAAGTGTATTATTTTTTCATCCTTCTGTTATTTTTCATTATTATGTCTTTAGGTTTGGAGTAGGTGACACGAGTCCCTTTATCCCTCTATTATAAGTGGGTTATGGTTTGCTTGACAATTATGACAAGTGTATTGTTTTTTCATCCTTATGTTCTTTTTCATTATTATGTCTTTAGGTTTGGAGTAGGTGACACGAGTCCCTTTATCCCTCTATTATAAGTGGGTTATGGTTTGCTTGACAATTATGACAAGTGTATTGTTTTTTCATCCTTATGTTCTTTTTCATTATTATGTATTTAGGTTTGGAGTAGGTGACACGAGTCCCTTTATCCCTCTATTATAAGTGGGTTATGGTTTGCTTTGTCTCATTGTTATGGTATAGTGATTTGTGATCCAGAGCAAACTTTTTAGTAATTTCAACTTTAAAATTTTGATTTTTAACTAAGAAGTTAACATCTTTATGCTCACACATATTACCTTTGCTTTTTATTCTCTCTTACACACACACCCACACACATATAGATGAAGAGATGATCCCATTTTCTTAAATTTTATTCATAGATCAAATGTCATTTACATACAAGATTTATCATAATGTACAATGATTCATTCCATATTATTTATAATTTTTTTCATTAAAAAATGAACCCTTTACATGATGAACCTAGTTAATGCTTCTTCTTCATGAAAAACACTACTTGATCTTTCAATTTGAATTTGATGATGGTCATTTGTTATCTTTCTTGACTACTTCAAATTATTGACACAATCATATGCTTCTTGTTACTCTTTTTATTCCTTCCTTATATTGTATTCTCCCCCTTAGATATTGTGTACTCTCCCACATAGATATTGCACTCAATTTTGATGGTCCTTTGTTATCTTTCGTGACTAATTCAAATTATCAAATTATTGACACAATCATATAGATATTGCACTCAATTTTGATGGTCCTTTGTGTTGAGGAGGTAAATACCCTCTGCGGACAGAGGCGATCCCTACTAGCCCAGCAGGGGTCTAGCAACAAACAAACAATGCTATGACGCAAGCTCCTAGTTACGAATGAAAGACTTGGGATAAGAGCCTACCTGAATTCCAATGCTAGATCTGAAGAAGAAGATGTCCCCGTCCTTCAGCCCTGGCAGATCACAATCCTTCCACGATCTCCGTGGATGAACACCTGCACACAGAAGAAACGAACAGATACATGCATAGGAACCAGCATACGTAACTAAACATCGGTCAGAAAAGATATTACTCGCATTAACACGATGGAAAAAGGAGTGGAACCATAATCATAGTCATCTATTAAAATGATAAACGAATAGAAGTTACAACCAAGTTCTGACGTCGCAGCTTCCTTCGAACGGGTCTCCGGTCGTCCACGTCTCGCAAAGCTCGCCAAGGAAAGGGAAACCTCTCCAGAGTCTCGTAACAATTGTCTCCTCGCTTGAATGGGCCTTAAGGGAAAGAAGGGATTCTTTACAGCACAAAGGCACTTGGGAATAGGGAGATGCAAAGCTTCAGCACTTCAAGACTAGCTTGCCATGGATCTGAGCAAGCTTTTATAGATGGGGAAGGAGGGAGTTGGGATCCTTATTATTATGGGATTGGCCCTATCAACAAGGAAGGTTCCATAGAAGGTGGCAAAACTACTTCCCTTCCATAGAACTCCCGTGGCCAAACCTCCCAACTCAAGATAGGCAGTGGTTGTGAGTTTGTTTGAACTCAACTTCCGCCATCCATATATAAAAAACAGTTCCTAAAATGGGTGGCGCGATTGCTGCTCTATGACAGAGCGCCAAGTGGCGCGACCTCTTTACAGGATTTCCCTGATTGGCGCGAGCACTGAACTGTCTACCCGCGCCAATGCAAAAAGAGCTGTTTTTCATGGATTTTGCAGGGAGATGTCTCAAGGGGAAATGAAGCTCATACTCAGAGGGATGCATTGATGATGTTTTCAAGGCATGACAGTGTTCACAGGTCACATAATGGGTCCTCCATTGCGCGGGACGGGGAATGGTAAGGACGGTGACAAATTACTGTGTAACAGATGCCCCCTAAAGCATGAGGCCCGAGAGAGAGAGGGGTGAAATGCTTTACGAGAACATGTCCAACTGAAGGCCCGCCGTCGGAAAACCTGCACAGAAAGATACAACCGATATCTCAAGTACATGATGTATATATATGGTATGGACGCAGCCATCCGAACAGAGTATGCTATAATCCGGATCTAGGGTATGGGCGCAGCCATCCAACTAAGATCAAACAAATAGACTCAGGTATGGTCGCAGCCATCCAATTAGTGAGTCATGTACATAATGATAAAAATCCACAATCGCAGCCTGGATTACAACAGACACAATCCAGGGTCTTGCGCTCCATCTCGACCCAAATAAGTACAAGTTCTAGCATGCGAATGTGTGAGCTGATGTCGAACATGCAAGAACATCGCCTGATTACTAGCCAATGATGAAAGCTGTTAACAGACGCGAGAGAAACCACCAATAATGACAATGGTCCTCAAGGTACTACAGGTACAATCCACGGCGTGTGAATAAATGAGGTGACGTCGAACACCCGCAGAATCATCGGATCGGAGGTCAATAATGAAAACCTCTCGTCGAATGCGACGAACCTGCCATTAAGGCATGCAGGCCCCAAGGTACCATCAGGAGTCTCTAGACCAACTGCCTGGATAATGAGTTGAAGTCGACAGGAAGTGATCTTGATCGAAGGTGGGCCATAATGATTCCCACATCATCGACACGAGACGAGCTCAGTGGGAGGGAGATTATCTCCTACGACATACGTAATTTTTTGAGGAGGTAAATCCGCTCTGCGGACAGAGGCGATCCCTACTAGCCCAGCAGGGGTCTAGCAACAAACAGACAATGCTATGACGCAAGCTCCTAGTTACGAATGAAAGACTTGGGATAAGAGCCTACCTGGATTCCAACGCTAGATCTGAAGAAGAAGATGTCCCCGTCCTTCAGCCTTGGCAGATCACAATCCTTCCACGATCTCCATGGATGAACACCTGCACACAGAAGAAACGAACAGATACATGCATAGGAACCAGCATACGTAACTAAACATCGGTCAGAAAAGATATTACTAGCATTAACATGATGGAAAAAGGAGTGGAACCATAATCATAGTCATCTATTAAAATGATAAACGAATAGAAGTTACAACCAAGTTCTGACGTCGCAGCTTCCTTCGAACGGGTCTTCGGTCGTCCACGTCTCGCAAAGCTCGCCAAGGAAAGGGAAACCTCTCCAGAGTCTCGTAACAATGGTCTCCTCGCTTGAATGGGCCTTAAGGGAAAGAAGGATTCTTTACAGCACAAAGGCACTTGGGAATAGGGAGATGCAAAGCTTCAGCACTTCAAGACTAGCTTGCCATGGATCTGAGCAAGCTTTTATAGATGGGGAAGGAGGGAGTTGGGATCCCTATTATTATGGGATTGGCCCTATCAACAAGGAAGGTTCCATGGAAGGTGGCAAAACCACTTCCCTTCCATAGAACTCCCGCAGCCAAACCTCCCAACTCAAGATAGGCAATGGTCACCAGTACTACAGGTACAATCTACGGCGTGTGAATAAATGAGCTGACGTCGAACACCCGCAGAATCATTCGATCGGAAGTCAATGATGTAAACTTCACGTCGAATGCGACGAACCTGCCATTGAGGCATGCAGGCTCCAAGGTACCATCAGGAGTCTCTAGACCAGCTTCCTGGATAATGAGTTGAAGTCGACAGGAAGTGACCTTGATCGAAGGTGGGCCATAATGATTCCCACATCATCGCGACACGAGACAGAGAAACATAATGTTTTGTTGTGAATCAGGATCATATGAGAAACAGAGGAAGGTTGATATTTGCAGAGGCCAACTTCTCTTGAACACATGAACGGCACGACAATGGACTTGGCAGTATTTGACATCAACGGATCAAAGGTCATGGCGACAAGGCAGCGAACGGATGAGAGGTCAAAAGAGATTACCCAAACCCACGGAGGCAAAGTGAAGCAGCGAGATGAGATGTCCCCAACCCGACACGAATGCAGACAAGTGCCATGTTCAAGAGCGACATACTGCCGACGACAACGACGATGGTTCCATTTTTCCCCCACCATTTCTGGCGAGTACCCCAATTATTTTTGGTAACAAGCTTGAAGGGGATAGCATATGCTTGTGATATAAGTCCGCCCTTCGGGCGAATCCATCCTAGTGCATTTAACGAGTCCTAGGAAGGAGAAACTCGGAGAACGTCATTTCGACGGAATCCAATGTCATCAGGGTTTAACGAGTCTGACAAAGGAAGAAATCGGCGTCTTTTCATGTTTAGAGAGTTTGAAAAGACAGCGGAAAAGAAAACTCCACAGGTCCCTTTTCGTAAATAGTTCCCCAGATCCGAAAAGGTAGAAAACAATATCCGGGAAAACCTCATAGTCGCGATAGGCTAGGGTATTCCTTTTTCGTAATCGATCCAGCCCAGCCCGAAAAAGGGTTAAACTTATACTGGGTGAATGTCGATTCGTGTCCATTTTAACGAGATCGAAACGACAAGGGCCTCAGCGATCTTTTCATATTTAGAGAGTCAGAAAAGAGCTGAAAGATGACTCCAGAGTGACTTTTTCGTGTTTTTACCGAGTCCTAAAAAGTATAAAATACAACTCGTTTCCACCCTTTAAGTCGCAAAAACCTGCCGCTGCACATACCCAACAAGCGTAAAATCCATTTTCGACATAATACATGCAAATATTTGACAAAAAATAACTTTTAAAGCTCATTTAACGTCGAAAAGTTATAAATATGTCCAATGGTAAAAAATAAAATTACTTTTTACTATTTACCTTGTGGAGAGCAACAGTGGTCCATTTGGAGCAGAATCTTCTGACGGCGATTGCGACCAATCCAGGCAACCATCCAGCGTCTCGTCTGTGACAGGTAAGTGGCGCTCCTTTTCTCTTTCTTTCCATACATTTTTTAATGAATTTCCCTTAGAAATCAGCTCTGTAAGGGCACTTTTGAATTTTTAGGGCCGGGCCAAGTGGCGCGGGTATCGGGCATGGACTCGCGCCACTGAGCTCTTTTTACCAAAGGGCCCGCGCCACATGGCGCGACTGTCAGCAAAACAGTCGCGCCAGCGGCGGAACCCAAATTTCCGCCTAAAATTCTACTATTTATGCCAATTTTCTTGAATTTTGAAGCTCACAAAAGATCTAATAAGGGGTTTTGGACCATGTGAATGCAGATAAACAGTCAGAATGGCAATCGAATGGAAGGAACGAGAACACGGATATGAGGACGAAGAGGCCATGCAAAGCCAAGCATGTATGAATGCTCTGAGAGACTGTGGCTTAAAAAAGTTCTTCCTCACGCCATGCTTACGAGCTCAGCCTGAGCTCCTCCAATATCTGATCAACATCTGGGATGAAAATGACCAAGTATTCAGAATACGAGACTAGGTGCTGGAATTGGAGGTCACTGACATTTATTTCGTTACTGGATTATCCCGCAGGGGTCCAATCCCTGTACTGACTGGGAGCAGACCATCAGGAGAAAAGATGGAAGAAGTAATGGCGCGGGTGTGCCGTGGGGCACAAACAGGAACAGGGAGTAAGAAGGTATACATCTCAACCATCCCTGACCTAGCACTGAGAGTTGTACTCCACACCATTATGCGGGCTGCTGGATCGCAGGCACCGCACGAGGCTACAAAGACTCAACTCTTACTGGCCTCAGAGTGCATGGGTCCCCGACTGTATGACTGGGAAACAGCTGTCACCATCAACATGAAAAGGCAACTCACAAAGTGCAAAAAGGGAAAACTGAAGCAGTTTGGGTATGGTTCCATCTTGGTATCGTTTATTCTGGAACGCATACCAACCTTCCAGGGCCAAGAGGCCCCTGTGGCGAGTCCAGTACCACGAGAGCCGAGAATGGCTCGCTGGGCAGCACTAATGCCCAGATCTGGAGGCGGGCAACAGATGTCCTGGAAGCCCGAGTTCTTCAGGTGGTTACGGCGCCAACTGATCGTTGTGGAAGATTGGCCCTATGCGAGAACTGACTTTACAGGGGACCCAGATCTCCCGCTACCAGAAGGAGACCACTGGGATGAAGAGCTGGGTAAGACCTCATATTTTGATTTTATGTTTATATGTTTTTTTTGTTAATACACACTTGTCTAAACACAATTATATATGCATGCAGATGTAGGACCTGAGAGACCAGCCGGGATGTCTCCTATCTCTCGGAGGACACAACTCGCCCCTGAGATCCAGGGGGAAGGCACCGGAGGAGAGGCACTGGTCCAGAACCTTGAGGGGATCGTCCATGGGATCCCAGACTATGCCCGACTGTCAGACGTACCGATGGAGTACCAGTGCCATACGGTGGGAGTTCCAAACCGGCTCCGCCGAATCCTGAGGCGGCTAGTGCGTGCAGTGACGTGCTATCATGAGCACCATGCGGATTAGTCTCTAGGATTTATGCCACACCTATTTTTTGAGAGACAGAGTGTCTCAGGATGTATTAAGACAATTATGTATATTTTTTGAGTTTTATGTGACACACTTCTATGTAAACATTTCGATATCTATATATATGCATATCTATTTCTGGATGAGTCTTCTTTACATGTGATGATGATTTATAAATTGCGCAAATGTCTATCTAACACCAAATTTGCTACTGTATCTGCTAATGCATTCAAATGTCTGGGTATATGATGATATGTAATATATTCAAAATTCCTTTCCGGTAATCGAATACGCAAATACAATCGTAAAATGGACGGATTTCTTACCGAATAGTGCCCGTTCAGCTGCAACACTACAAGCTGTGAATCTAGGTACACGAGCAATTCACGGATACCAAGGTTTACTGCCTCGGTTAATAATTCCAACACGGCGCTATATTCTGCGATATTGTTCGTGGTACGTCCTAAACACACACCTTGCAGGTCAATCAACTCACCAGCAGGATCGTAGATTACCCAGGCTGCGGAAGACAGATTCCTGGTACTGCGGGAGGCACCATCCGCGAAACCAACGAATGGATGAATAGACATCTGCACAACCAGGAAGACCCGATCAGCAGAAAGATGTTTACAAAGCACACCACACCATGCACACAAATGACAATCACACACCTATGTACACACACTACACCAAAAATCATTTCAGGCGTAGTACTTCTTAAGGTACAGCCCATTTCTGGGCTGCGCCAACGGAACTCCTTCGTAGTCTATAAGCTCGTAGGCCCCATTTTTCAAAACACGTTTTACTATGTAGGGACCGTGCCACATGGGCTGGAGTTTACCAGCACCAAGCTTATCATGTGCCTGATCGTACAAGAGGACTAGGTCTCCTTCAATGAAAGAACGGGGAGAAACAGATTGATCAAAATGAGATTTGACCCTCTTCTTTTGTGCTTCGATGATCAAAGCAGCTAGACGACGGGTTTCATCCAACCGTTCGAGATACAGAAGACGCTCTTCCTCAGGAGAAGTATCCGGTAAGAGCTCCACGGCTAATTTGAGCGAAGGAATTTCACATTCAACCGGCAAAGTAGCTTCCAGACCGTACACCAGTTGGAATGGTGTGAATCCGGTTGCACTTTTAGCAGATGTTCGGTACGCCCAGAGAGCTGAAAACAGTTGGAGATGCCAACTGGATTTATGAATCCCAACTGTTCGTTGAAGCATAGTGACCAAAACCTTGTTCACTGCTTCAACCTGACCATTCGCTTGAGGGTAGTATGGCGTTGAGCTGTCGTGACGCAGGCCCAACGCAGCTGTCAGCTCCGCCATCATGTAATCACGGAAATGAGTACCGTGATCAGTGACGATAGCTTGAGGAACCCCGAATCGTGCGATAACATGGTTGAATAAAAATGAAGCAGCCGTTTTCCCGTCAGCAGCTAGTGTAGGCATCGCCTCGGCCCACTTAGTGAAGTAGTCGACGGCGACAATGATATACGCATGCCCCCCGGCCGAGTGAGGGTTACACGTCATAAAATCTACGCCCCCTTTCGCGAAAGGGCCGACGGTAATAACGGGATGCAAAGGCAACGGCGGCGCGCGCATCTTGCGCTGAAAAATCTGGCACGGATGGCATTTTCGGACTGTAGTGATACAATCCTTGAATATAGAAGGCCAGAAATAACCTGCCCTCAGAATCTTTTGGGCAGTGGCATATCCGGACATGTGTCCGCCACAGGCGCCACTGTGGCAGTCATTCAAAACTTTCTCAGCCTCGTCCAAGGTAAGGCATCGTCGGAGCACCGAATCTACTCCAATACGATATAGGGTATCTCCTACTATGCGGTAGGGTTGGGACTGGTGCCGAATCCGACGGCGTGCGGCTTTATCCAACTCAGACCGGAATGTTGCGGTCTGAAGATACACTATGATGTCTCCGTACCAAGGATCACGAGTATCAATAAGAAACAGCGTTTCGTCCGGTATATGATCTTCAGATTGTTCCGGAAGAGAGTCTGTAGGGAGAGAACATATCAAATCCGCGAAGACCAGTGATTTAGTTGATTTGGCAGTGGTGAACTCCAAATCAAACTCCTGCAGGATGACAATCCATTTGGAGTACTTGCCCCCCAGCAATTGTCTAGAAAGAATATATGTCATGGGGTTGCAGTCTGAAACCACTGTTATCGTGCGCAATAGGATGTAATGGCGAAAGCGTTGTACGGCGTGTACGGCTGCTAAGGCCAACTTCTCGACATGTGCATAACGCGTTTCAGGGTCGAGAAGGTTCCGAGACAGGTAATAAACAACATGTTCATCACCGTTCTCGTCATCCTGCACCAAGACCATGGCGATGGTGCTAAATGCGGCGGCTAGATACAAAGTAAAGTCGCGGTGGTAGTCCGGAGGACGAAGCAACGGAGCATTGACGAGCAATGTCTTCAGCTTCTCAAAGGATTCTTGAGCGATTTCGTCCCAATGAAAGGGAACATTCTGCTTTAACAAACGAGTGAATCCTTTGGCCACCTCGACGTAATTCGGGATGAAGCGTCTAAGAAAATTCGCTTTCCCTTGCAGACTCTGCAACTGATAAAGGGAGGAGGGTGACGGGAGATTTATAATGGCCTCAACCTTCAGAGGGTCGAGGCGAATTCCGTCTCTCGAGACTATAAAGCCTAAAAGACGGCCGGAATCGACGCAGAAGACGCACTTATGAGGATTGAGCCTAATGTTGTAGCGTCTACAGCGAAGAAATATCTGGCGAAGATGTTCAGGATGATCCTCTCGCTTACCCGAATGGGCAGGCAAGTCGTCCAGATAAGGCTGGACAATATGGCGAATATCATGAAAAGCATATGACATGGCACGTTGAAACGTGGCGCCAGCGTTCTTTAAGCCGAACGGGAGTTTTTTATATGCAAAAAGTGCCCCATGGACAGATGAATGTGGTCTTATGTTGATCCTCAGGTGCAATGTTAATCTGGTTGTAACCTGAGAAACCGTCCATTAAGGAGTAGATCTCACTTCCGGCGCAATCGTCGATAATCTGATCGATAAACGGAGTGGGATAATTGTCCTTAGGACAGGCGCGATTGATATCGCGATAATCTACACAGACTCGAATGGTACCCTGCTTTTTATCGACAGGGACGATGTTGGACACCCATTCTGTAAGGGGGATAGGATAAATAAACCCCGCGTTCAGAAGTTTTTCAACCTCTGCCTTGATAGCGGCGGCTTTGCGAGGATGCATGGGACGCAAGCGTTGGCGCACGGGTTTCGCACCTGGATAGGTTGGAATCTCGTGCACGACAATACTAGGATCAATTCCCGGCATTTCCTCGTAGGACCACGCAAAAACATCTCTGAATTCTTTGAAAAGTTTCGTATAGACCTGAATCTCCTCGGGAGAACAAGTCACACCCACATGAATGTTCTCAACAATCCCTGGTTTAACAGAGATGTTGATAGGAACAGTTTGAGTAATGTTACTCAGATTACCCTCCGAAAAGACCTCGTGCATCAAGATCGGTGTTTGGAGAGGAGGGGAAGGAACCTGAGTAGCATAGCGCTCCAGACAATCAGTCATTGCCCCCAAGCTGGGCATAAACGAGGAGCGATGATGTCCATCGCCCCAGGGCAGCTCCTCAAGAGACATAATTTCAATGATAGCCTCATCTGAAGGAAAAGTCTCTCTGAGAGGATCAGGTGAATCAGCCTGACCAAGCCAGGGGGATTGTGAGTAGACGTCGAGAGCCATGCTCATCGGAGCATGCTGAGGAGGTGGAGGGTCCGATGCGTCAACAATCTCACAGTAGCTGATCTCTACTGGCGTTAAAGGCATGGATTCTCCAAACTCATATACCTGCTCAGGTGTAGGAATCAACCAGGGGTCATCAGTCCTGGACAACATGTTAACTTGAGCGGTATTCGGTGGCGGCGCAGGGAAAATACCCATGAGGACTGGGTCTTTGAAGAGACCAGGTCCTATGCTGTCTGGGGGATTCGGAATTTGATCCACATACGGCACGTTGTTCTCGGAGCTCGAGGTAAAAAATGACAATTGGTCTACTGTGACAATCTTGCCCTCGTGAGGGAACTTGATGAATCGAAAGACAGTAGACAGCACGCAGAGCATGGCATGGGTCCAGCTGCGGCCAAGAAGTATATTGTAGTTGAGTTTAGCGTCAACTACTTCTACTTCTACGTTGACAGTTTTTCCTTGTAATGTAATCGCAAGACTCTCGAGAACTCCCAGGGGTTTAGATTCCCGACCATCAAATGCCTCAAGGGCATTGGGAGATGACGACAAAGTTGGAGAGCCTATGGCCTTCCAACAAGCGGAGGACATAACACAAGTAGATGCACCCTCATCTACGACGGCTCTGTGAACGTTCAGACCGTTAATCCCGACTTGAATAACCAAAGCGATTTGATGTGGAAGCCGGGGAGTAAAATTCTCCAGATCAAAGGTGAGAAGGCTCGAATCGGCGGGATCAATACCACCGATGGCAGACAATAAAGCCTTACGTTGTGAAGGACAACTCTGAAGAACCTCAAGTGCAGACATGGCACATGGCGCCTGTGCCAGATCCTCAACAATACTGTAATGTTGAGCGGCACGAGCGTTTGGATTATAAGAGGATCTCCGAAGAACACCCTTGGGAGGTGGCTTCACAACGGATTCGAGAGTCGGCTTCTCGATTTCCAATGAACCAGAAGCAGGTGGGGGAGGCGGTCCTTCCGCTACTGCCTTCCCGGGTGCCTGCTGTTGACTATTGTAATCCTTCGATCTCGTAGCGATAGTGATAGGTGCATTAGTCTTCATCATGAAAACTTGAGACCCAAACGGTGCAGATGATGAACCTTGTTCGACCATCTGGGTCTGTTGAGATGGAAATGGCTCTTTTAAAACAGCCGGAGTTCCCTTTGAGCCTTTAAGAAGTTGACTGATTTCGGATCGTCGTGGACAATCCTTAGTGTAATGGTCACCTTCACAGATGAGGCAAGGAAATTTCGGCTTACGTTGGGAGCCATCCTCAGTTCGAGTTTTAGATTCCGGTTTCGGGGCATCAGATTTTGATTTTCCTTTTCCCTTCTTCTTCCCCTTGGAGGATTTGTCTGCAGGATGAGCCTGAACAGCATTTACCTCCGCGGATTTACCAGAATCGGATGAGGTGGGATTAGCAGAGGTATTGTTGGAAGAATTAGCCTTCTGCTTCCCATTCGAAGACTTCTTCGAATTTTGAGAGACGGAACCAATGACGCCATCCACCGTAGGGGTAGGCGGGGTCTTTTTGGCTCCGGGTCGTGGAGCATCAGGCAGGATGTCATAAAGCGTGCCGGATTGTGAATAAACAAGATCCAGATACTGGGCACGCGCGATAGCTTGTTCCTCCGTCACACACGCTCCCATCGCGATATCCTGAGCGATTTTATTCACAAAGGAGGTTGTGAACCAGTGAGTCAAAATCTGATCAGGTATGTGAAACTTGATCAGTCGACGACGGCACCGCCACTCATGGATGTGATCCGAGATGTGAGTGGCCGAGTCCTGCTTCAGGGAAGACAGGAGGTGCGTCCCAGTCTCATACCGGACTGGTAGCTGGAAATGTGTGAGGAAAGCCATAGCTAACGAGTTGAAATCCTGAAAAATACCACGGGATAGCTCTATGTACCACTTAGCAGCAGCTCCTGTTAAAGTACGCTGGAAAAGACGCAGACGAACCGAATCGTCAGTCCAAGAGTTAGATGAACACCAGAGGTGATACGTCATCACATGCGCCTGGGGGTCTTCGCCAGATTTACCCTCAAACTTGGGACAATCTCCTGGTATCTTGGTTGGAACCGGAGGCCAATATGGATTATGAGAAATCGGATCATTGGTTAACTTTGAAACGTCCGGTAAATCCAAGGTAGCCAGGAACGGCAATGGAGGGTTAATTCCCATGCCAGTCCCAGAATAAGGTCCGGTACCCATGCTCCACGATGGTTGTGAATATCCCTGCCCCCATGGGTTCTGTCCCGTAGGATTCTGACAGTGAGGGGCATAATTCGTATAGCCAGACTGATTTGGTTGCTGGTAACCATTGTGTGGGGCCTGATAACCAGGGTTCGGGCCCTGATTAGGCGTTTGCCCCGTATAAGCAGCATTTGGATTTGGCTGCTGAGCATAGTTAGAACAGGGTGGAGGAGGTTGATACTGAGAGCCTCCAGAGTGGTTATAGTTCGGTTGAGATTGACCATGAGGGATATAATCCCGAGGATGAGTAGGCTGGCGATAAGTGGAACCACACGGAGCAGGTACGTAGGGCGCGAGCATTGATTTCGTTGCGGCATTGAATGAGCGAGCTGTGAGCGAGTGAACGAGAATGAGAGGGAACACGGATGAACGAGTTGACGAGGTGAGGGGCGGCCACCGGGCTCGTGGGTTGGCCCCGTCGGGGGCGGCCACAGATAGGCGGGGTTGGCCGGATAGACGGGCGCGCGGTTGCGCGGGGCGGCCGGACCGCCGTGGGCCAGTTACCTGCGAATAAGGCCCCGGACAGCACTGGGCGAGACACGGAGTTGTCTTAGGCTGGCCCGAGTTAACTGGTGGAGACCTTGGACAGTGCTTGTTGGAAACCAGTTTGACCTGAAGCAGAACCATAAAGTGGTCTTGGCTGATATGCAACGTTAGAGACAACAGGATACTGCGGTTGCATCGGTAAAGAAGGCTGGATTTGCCCCCCAGGACCATAGGCCGGTCCCTGTTGATACCCCGGCTGAGGATGAGCAGGTTGACCAGCAGGGTTATAATACGGTCCTTGCGGATTATAGAATGGCCTTGCTGGCCCGCAGGGTAGCCTTGATTGGGCTGTCCCTGCGGGTCGTACTGATAGCCAAGTTGGCCTGCAGGTTGGCCTTGAAAAGGCTGTGCCTGCAGGTTCTGAGCCTGGTTGTACGGTAAACCTTGAACATAAAGATAAGCTTCAGGAGCAGGAAGGCGCAAAATGTCCCCATGCTCGTCAAGCTGACCCGGGAAACCATACACGGGAGTGCCGTCCTGTGCATAGTGCAAAAAGAAAGATCGGTAAGGATCTTGGGGGATTTGTCCAGCTCCGGCGTTCGGCTGTTGCAAAAACAACCGATACTCCTCCGGAGAAATATTCTCCGGTATAGCAGTAGCTAGATAAATGTCTTCAGGAGTCGGCCCAGATCTAGTAGCAGATGTTGAGACAACAGCAGAAGAGGCAGCCACACAAACAGTGGGTCGCACGGGAACAGAAGTGACGGGCGTCGAAGGAGACACCCCGGGTGTAGTGGCAGCTGGCCTCGAAGCAGGAGATGATATTCCCATAGAGGCGGCAGCTGAGATAATCTGACCCAGAGATCTGTATCCCTGTGGCAAAGAAGGACCAGCTGACGATGTGGTAGCCAGCTCGGACTCGTCTCCCTCAAACAATCTACGAGGGATGCGCTGATAGTCATCAGACCCGGGAATTTCCTCACCAGAATCACTCATGGTTGATCCTGCCGTTAAATCACGCAGAAGACGGCGAGGACTAGGAGGAAAAACAGCAGCAATAAACGGTGAACCCGATGTAAGAGAAAGGAAATCGGCTCCTAATCTCAATTCAGACACAGGGTCCGAAAAGGGCCAGTTGAACTCAACTGGTTCTCCAAAGGGTTGCTCGGCGAGGACCGGTCCCCCGTCAGGGAACTCGGAGACAACAGGCTGCTGTGGTTCAACAGAGGGCTCAGAAGCCTCTGAAGAATCGTCCGTGTAAGGACTACCAGTAGACGAAACCGAGGGCTCCGCCACCGTGACAAAAGACTAGAAGAAGAGAGCACACACACACACGGGCTGAAAACGAGTTAAGACACACGATCAAACAGTCACAAGCAATATCTAAACGGGTGTGTAATCGTGGGAGATTGATTTTACCACATTGGAAAATAAACAAATCCTACCGTTTCATGTTTTAAGAGTCGAGAAACGATAAAAAGGTGACTCTATCTCTTTCAAAGTTGATACAAGCGTGAAAGGACAAGCGCTTGACGGTCTTTTCAAGTTTAGGGAGTCAGAAAAGACCAAATGACTGCTCAGGAAAAACTAGGCACAAAGGGTGTGCCAAATATCCGTGAACTGCAATATACACCTTGGTTTCAAAAATGAAACAGAAATCGACCAAGGACTTTCCGTACGTGCAGGTAGTCTCCCCGAATGCTGTGTTCGGTGTATCACGGGTATAGGGCGGCAGACTCGGCTTCCTGTGGATAAAGGATTGAAAACCTAGAGGGGTCTCCCTTTTTATACGCGACGGTACGGGGAGCGCAAGTCCGTACTAGCGCTGTCTAAAGCCAATAGGCGAACGACAGCTGCTAGGTTTAACGACGCCGGAACACGTCTCTAGCCTAGACCTTCTAAATATGTTGCGTTAAATTCCAATGTTGCCTTAGGTTAATTGAATAAATTTTACAGTTGATCTTCAATTAAGTTTCAATTTCCAGGCCCTATCGTATGTAGTGTCTCCTAAATGCAAGCTATATGCCATGGTGCAACATTTCGTTCGATGAAAACTAGTTAAATGAGAGTTGAGAGCTTTTATACAAACGAAATGAACGGAATACAAACAAGAATGTCTCTAATGCAAATAATGCAATTGCACACTTTTCGTTCAAACACTAATCACTAGTAATATGGAAAAGATCACAATTTTCACTAATTTAACAAAAGCAAAAGAGATTATATATATATTTTTTTTGACTTTCAATGTTTAATGGCTAATGTGCACTGAAAACAAAAGGAACAATTTGAGAAATGATATCTGAGAGAGCGAAGCAAACAACATTCACTCAACGAAGCAAGCAACCAAATCTCTAAATCGACCCAAAGTCCCTCAAAGCAAAGAAAGACTTGAAGACTTCCGATGGACCGTGTGATCTGGGTCCAAAGCAAGGCAAACGAATTCTGAATGAAGGAATGAACAATCACTCAAAAGACGTAGGAAAACAATCAAAGACTGATAAGAGAGCGTGGAGAATCAATCAACAAGTTGACAGGACAATCAAAACACCAAAACTCCCAATGGAGGGCTCGATTCACTAAGCCACTAGATGCCCTAGGGCTCAAATCGTGAAATCGATAGACAGTGGCAAACAACCAAAGGATAGCGGTGAATTCCAGTCAAACAAGACTCCAACACACTCAGACAATCAGAAAATCAAGAAGAAAAATACTGGTCAAGCTCAGAAAGCCAAAAAATGAAGAAACTCAAAAAAAGTCACAGGGGTGGCGCGACTGTGGCCTTGAAACTGGCGCCAGAGGCCGATTGGCGCGAGACAGACAAATGCAACAAGCGCCAAGTGGCACGACTGTCGGGTTAAAACCCGCGCCAGTCGAGTTCTCCAATAAAAATTAAAAAACAAGCTACTCTGAAAGTAGACCAATACAAGCTAAGCAAACCAAGAAGCTAAAATAGTGAAAGAATCCAACCCAGAAGGTTCATCAAGCAAGGAGAAACAATCAAAGCGAACCAATCATACACGGGACAAGGAAAACCGGACGATCCCCAGCGGAGTCGCCAATTTGTTGAGGAGGTAAATCCCCTCTGCGGACAGAGGCGATCCCTACTAGCCCAGCAGGGGTCTAGCAACAAACAAACAATGCTATGACGCAAGCTCCTAGTTACGAATGAAAGACTTGGGATAAGAGCCTACCTGGATTCCAACGCTAGATCCGAAGAAGAAGATGTCTCCGTCCTTCAGCCCTGGCAGATTACAATCCTTCCGCGATCTCCGCGGATGAACACCTGCACATAGAAGAAACGAACAGATACAAGCATAGGAACCAGCATACGTAACTAAACATCGGTCAGAAAAGATATTACTCGCATTAACATGATGGAAAAAGGAGTGGAACCATAATCATAGTCATCTATTAAAATGATAAATGAATAGAAGTTACAACCAAGTTCTGACGTCGCAGCTTCCTTCGAACGGGTCTCCGGTCGTCCACGTCTTGCAAAGCTCGCCAAGGAAAGGGAAACCTCTCCAGAGTCTCGTAACAATGGTCTCCTCGCTTGAATGGGCCTTAAGGGAAAGAAGGGATTCTTTACAACACAAAGGCACTTGGGAATAGGGAGATGCAAAGCTTCAGCACTTCAAGACTAGCTTGCCATGGATCTGAGCAAGCTTTTATAGATGGGGAAAGAGGGAGTTGGGATCCCTATTATTATGGGATGGGCCCTATCAACAAGGAAGGTTCCATAGAAGGTGGCAAAACTACTTCCCTTCCATAGAACTCCCGTAGCCAAACCTCCCAACTCAAGATAGGCAGTGGTTGTGAGTTTGTTTGAACTCAACTTCCGCCATCCATATATAAAAAACAGTCCCTAAAATGGGTGGCGCGATTGCCGCTCTATGACAGAGCGCCAAGTGGCGCGACCTCTTTACAGGATTTCCCTGAGTGGCGCGAGTACTGAACTGTCTACCCGCGCCAATGCAAAAAGAGCTGGTTTTCATGGATTTTGCAAGGAGATGTCTCAAGGGGAAATGAAGCTCATACTCAGAGGGATGCATTGATGATGTTTTCAAGGCATGACAGTGTTCACAGGTCACATAATGGGTCCTCCATTGTGCGGGACGGGGAATGGTAAGGACGGTGACAAATTACTGTGTAACACTTTGTTATCTTTCTTTACTTCAAATTATTGATACTTGATCATATAGATATCATATAGATATTTCACTCAATTTTGATGGTCCTTTGTTATCTTTCTTGACTACTTCAAATTATTGACACTTGATCATATAGATATTGCACTCAATTTTGATGGTCCTTTGTTTTCTTTCTTGACTACTTCAAATTATTGACACAATCATATGCTTTTATCTTAATATCTTGTAGATCCCATTTAATCCAAAACACTCAAAAAGAAGTAACTACTATGTATTCCACTTCTACTCTAGATAGAGAAAGTAACGATTCTTTCTTGCTTAACCATTAAACCAAAGACTCTTCTAAGTAGAATTATACATTGTCCACTTGTACTTTTCACAAGCCTAGTTGAATCTCTATATGTTGTCAATGTAAATTTCTCACAAGTAAATTTGTCAATGTAAACTTCTCAACTTCTACAAGTTTTATAGGTAGAGTCTGTAAAGGGCCAAGTAGCCTCTGGATCTCATCTTTTATGGAAGGTGACATATCAAGTAAATGCCCCTACAGTCAATCTCTGGAATAGATTTAAATAGAAGTTCTTCATTTTAATATCCATAAAACACAACCACTTTAAGGTAAAATGTTTACATGCACATCATTTCTCCCACAAACTAAAGGCTTCCTCCCATTATTTTTAGACGTGAATTCTACCATAAAATTTTTAAGTCAAACTTTAAGATAAACCATGCACATGTCATTTGCAATAAATGTCAATTTAATATCTAAATTCACATATGTTTAGTGGTGTCATTGTTTCACTTCCGATATTATGTTGCTTACCTTGATGAACAAGTGGAACTCTACTAGGAGGCCTCTCTATTTTTTGACTCTTTGCTCATACTGTCAAAGGTCGTTACATGTTATATGGGCTATACTGTATCTAGTTATTAGACTACATATCTTCATATATAACTTGCAAATAGCATGATGGAAACCAAACATAATAATGTATTAGGACATCACAACTTGCTAATCAGTTATTAGACTACATATCTTCATATATAACTTGCAAATAACATGATGGAAATGTGAACTAATTAGTTATTAGACTACATATCTTCATATAGAACTTGCAAATAGCATGATGGAAATGTGAACTTGCAAATAGTATGATGGAAATGTGGATCTCAAAGAAAAGTCATGATTAATGCTTCTAGAAACCAAACATAATAATGTATTAGGACATGCTCCTTTAACTTGAAAACAATACATGGTCGAAAAGTGGATCTCATGACTCTTCATGATTAATGCTTCTAGAAAACAAACATAATTTAATGTATTAGGACATGCTCCTTTAGGCTTAGTGGAATTACCTTTGCTTTCATGATTAATGCTTCTAGAAACCAAACATAATTTAATGTATTAGGACATAATTTATTGTATTAGGACATGCTCCTTTAGGCTTGGTGGAATTACCTTTGCTTTTTATTTCTCTCTTACACACACACACATATATATATTAAGAGATGATCCCATTTTCTTTTTTATTCATAGATCAAATGTCATTTAAATACAAGATTTATCATAATGTACAATGATTCATTCCATATTATTCATAAATTCATAATGTACAATGATTCATTCCATATTATTCATAAATTTTTTCATTAAAAAATGAACCCTTTAAATGATGAACTTAGTTAATGCTTATTCTTCATGAAGAAGACTACTTGATCTTTCAATTTGAATTTGATGATGGTCCTTTGTTATCTTTCTTGACTACAAATTATTGACACAATCATATGCTTCTTGTTACTATTTTTATTCCTTCCTTATATTGTATTCTCCCCCTTGGTTATTGTGTACTCTCCCACATAGATATTGCACTCAATTTTGATGGTCCTTTGTTATCTTTCTTGACTACTTCAAATTATCAAATTATTGACACAATCATATAGATATTGCACTCAATTTTGATGGTCCTTTGTTTTCTTTCTTTACTTCAAATTATTGACACTTGATTGAATATAGATATCATATAGATATTGCACTCAATTTTGATGGTCCTTTGTTATCTTTCTTGACTACTTCAAATTATTGACACAATCATATGCTTTTTGTTACTCTTTCTATTCCTTCCTTATATCTATTCTCCCCCTAGCTTTTGTGTACTCTCCCACATAGATAAATTGAACTCAATTTCATAGGCTCCTCTTTTGAAGTCAAATATATTGTATTCTCCCCCTTAGATATTGTGTACTCTCCCACATAGATATTGCACTCAATTTTGATGGTCCTTTGTTATCTTTCTTGACTACTTCAAATTATCAAATTATTGACACAATCATATAGATATTGCACACAATTTGGATGGTCCTTTGTTATCTTTCTTTACTTCAAATTATTGACACTTGATCATATAGATATCGTATAGATATTGCACTCAATTTTGATGGTCCTTTGTTATCTTTCTTGACTACTTCAAATTATTGACACAATCATATGCTTTTTGTTACTCTTTTTATTCCTTCCCACATAGATATTGCACTCAATTTCATAGGATCTTCTTTTTAAGTCAAATATATTGTATTCTCCCCCTTAGATATTGTGTACTCTACCACATAGATATTGCACTCAATTTCATAGGCTCTTTTTTTGAAGTCAAATAAGTGACAATAATTTACAGGAACTATCCCTAATTTGTTTCTCACATGTTCAAATGGTTCTCTAACAAGATAATTTACAAGAACTATTCCTAATTTGTTTCTCACATATTCAAATGCTTCTCTAACAAGAGGCTTTGAAGGATCTACAACCTCCGGTTGAAGGATGAAGGGAAAGGAACTTCAAAGTACAACCAAATGTTGAAGGATCTATAACCAAAGGTTGAAGATCATTAAACGAACGGTTTAATAATACAACCTTGAGTGATTCCACGGGTCCTCTACACCCTTCACACGGTGAAATTAGGATAGGTCTAGTGTTTACTTCTACAAGTTCTATATGCAGAGTCTGTAAAGGGCCAGGTAGCTTTTGGATCTCATCTTTTATGAAAGGTGACATATCTAGTAAATGCCCCTACAGTCAATCTCTGGAATGGATCTAAATAGAAGTTCTTCATTTTAATATCCATAAAACACGACGACTTTAAGGTAAACTGTGTACATGTGTCATTTCTCCCACAAACTAAAGGCTTCCTCTAATATCCATAAAACACAACCACTTTAAGGTAAACTGTGTACATGCGTCATTTCTCCCACAAACTAAAGGCTTCCTCCCATTAATTTTAAATGTGAACTCTACCATAAATTTTTTAAGTCAAACTTTAAGATAAACAATGCACATGTCATTTACCTCATGATCTTGTGTCATTTCTCTCATGCATTTGCAATAAATGTCGATTTAATATATATATTTTTATTGAATTGAATTGAATTGAATTTATTTATTTTTTTTATTTTTTTGCAGGGATAAGAAAATGAAAATTATGCATAGAAGTTTCTTGCTATCCCAATCCAGGGAAAGCAGTGATTACATATGTGCTTTCCAATATTGCGACTAGCAAATTCGTCCAAAGGAAAATGAATATAGCGGGAAGAACGACAAACAACGAGGCATATTATATTGGATTGATAGAAGGCTTGGGAACAACGAGGAAGTATGAATCAAATGGAATTGTAGTTTTCACCAATTATGAACTTGTGTGCAACCAGATGAATGGCGTGTGCCAAGTTAAAAAGGAGAGGCTAAAAGAACTGCATGGAATAACAAACAATATTGTTAGCCAATTTCAATTTTTTAGTATAAGGCATTGTACAAATGTGAATAAGATGTCTGCTGATATATTGCGTGGGGCAATGCCAATTCATGATTCATCTATCAAAGATGAATTATAATTATACAAAGCAATGCCAATGTAAGATTCATCTCTCAAAGATGAATTGGTTTTGAGATGCTCTTCTTCAAAAATTCAAGATTCATCTCTCAAAGATGAATTAGTGTTGAGACGCTCTCCTTCAAAATTTATTGATGGACATTGTAACATATCTTGGATATGTTTGTGTTGTGTACTTATAAATGCGTCTTTTTTAATGACCATGTGTTTTTTTTCAATTATATACCAAGTGTGCTCCCACCACACCATGTAAAGCGCAACTTGGTAAACTTCACATTTGCAACAAGTGGTGAACTTCACATTTTTATAAAATTAAAATGCGGGGAATTCAACAAATTTTTGTTTAAATGGAGTTTCACGCTTCTTTTTTAATGACCATGTGTTTTTTTCAATTTTATACCAAGTGTGCTCCCACCATGTAAAGCGCAATTTGGTGAACTTATCATTTTTATAATTTCTTTTTTGCTTAAATTGAGTTTCACACATCAATTATTGCTTTGAAAGTTGTGTTCTACACAATTTGTGTACACTAAATTACAAATTGATTTTCTGAAATCTATTTTGTGTAAATGTCCACCAATAGATATATATATCATGGAGGATGAATGACGAAGATCAATCGAATCCCATATGGGGGTTTAGGGATCGGGGGATGTTCACGGTATTTAAATATAATCTTAAATCTCCATACATATGTGTACATATGGAATTGATTTTTTATTAACTTTGTGAGTTAAATTAGTTGTTAATAAGTTTCATTTTTTAATTTTTAGGAGCTAAGAGGAGAAGGGTCTCTACTCCATCCATGGAGCGTGTCCATGGTTCACCCATTCATGGTATGGTTTACGCAATTTAATCAATGAATATGTATATGTATTTATATGTACACATGAATGTATTTTTCAATTGATTATAAATTCGTATTTGCTTATGAAGCTTATCTCTCGTCTCGAGAGGTTGGTGGTGGTTCAAATCCACTTAGAGGGCCATCAATGAGTGGTAGCAGGTTGCGTGAAGGGGGTGATATTTTTTCCCTCGAAGGCCAATCAACGACTGCTGGTTCTCAGCAGGGTCGTTTTGGGTCTCAACAGTTTCATGGTGGAGAAGATGCTAACTAACCACGTCAAGGTTGCCATCAATTTCAATATTTTTTCATTGAATTTGTACAATTTTTTTTACATGTGTTTTTTCTAATATACAAAATTTTATATATATTGATGCAGAGGCCGAAAATGTTCCAACTAGTGGTCAAAATAGACGCAGGGCAGAACACTACATTCAAGAAGAAGGTTGTCTACCCAGCACAACTTATCTGGCCAACATTTCTGATATACCATGGGAAACAAACATGGCGCAATGCACCTTACAAAGATGTGAAAAACTTCATGCAAAATTGCAGAGAGATCTCGTGGCTTTGACTCTACTTGCTGAGAGTTGACAAAGCCTTGAAATAGCTACACATTCATTGGGCGAAATTGTAAATGTGTACAGAACTATTGGGCCAACGACTGATACATTTGTAGAAGTGATGAGAAAGAGAAAGGAAACAATAATGGGTCCAGATAAACGGGAGGATGTAAAACAAAGAGTTACAAAAAATGTGGCAAAGTCAATGTTTAATTTCAAGGAAGGGCCAAAAAGAAAAATGCCGAAGGTGCAATATTTCAAGCACCCAAGTATAGCTCGCTATTTGTATGACAGGCACCTTGCGGATTATGGAAGGCTCCCATGGAACGACGAGGTTCTTGTTTATTTTGCATAAATTTTTTACGCAGAATTTTTTTTGGGTATGAAACTCAACTACAATGACCTTCTGTTAGAATTTTTTGGTCTGGGGAAAGGTCAATTGTATGACCATAAGGGCGCTAAGCGAGATGTGGAGTTGCCTCGCCCTGAGCCGCCATTGGTGAGTTGACCTTTTCAGGTCGAAACTCTGCAGTCAGAGATGGATGCGACTTCTCAAATAAGTTGAGAAGTAAGGGATGTCATGATCGACAATGTTTACAGCGAATTGGGTGGAGTCGATGTTTGTCTAAATCGATAAAGAGCACGTGAAAATGCACGTGCCAATTTTGTGTATTATACAAATGAAGAGATTAACAACATGAATGTTGAAGATCTCCGAATATATGCAAAAAATTGTTGCAATAGTTTTCAAGACCTAATTCTTTATGAGGAAGAGGGAATGGGAACGGTATGTGTTAATGACCTTAGGGTTTGAAATTATTTTAACATACATATACATGTGTACAATTTGTAATAAATACATGTGTATGTACATGTATACATTTATTTGTATGTACATTAATCTAACAAAAATGTATCATTATATGTTAAAACACCATTTGTAGTTGTCACGCATGATGAATGACGAAAATTTTAATATCACGTTCGAGACCTCTGGTTCAAACAATGCAGATGGGTCTCACCATCAAGATATGTTGGCAAATGTTAGTGTTTTTTAAGTGATATTTTAAAATAAATAATTGTGCACACATGTACATGTATGTATATATAATGATAAAATGTTTTAACAGATTCTGATTCCGTTCGATGTTTTTGGGATGGCGGTACCTTCTTCTTCCTTGGGAGATGTACCTTCTACTTCCTTAGGAGATGAGCCACAAGTATGGACAATTTTTCACTTTTAAAATTTATGTTTAAAAGTTATATATATATATATATATATATATATATATTGAGTTATCTTAAATTTTTTGAATTTAGGTTCTTATAGAAGATTTCTTTAATACACGGACTCTAGCGACAGAGATAGGAACATCCACACCATTTGAACAAGTTGTCTTTAACTTTTTTTTTAATATTATTGAAAATAAGTTTATATATGTACACGTGCATTTTCATTTGAAATATATATATATATATAACTGTACATGTATATTGTACAGTTTACCGTTGCAGATGTTCCTATGGGGGCGGAACTTGTTCATCAAATGGAGAGGGAACCTCATGAGGTATTGCATGATTTTTTTGTTATATTTTGTTTTTTACATGAAGTTCTAGATATATATTCTCACTCATTTTTAAAACATCAAATTTTAATGTTCAAGTACATGTGCATTGTGTATGTAGGTTTCCCATGATGCTTCACATGATAGTGCGCGGATTGAGACCCTGATAGGAAAGACGCTAGATCCATCTCTATTTGATGGACATGATTTGTAGATTTGATTTCAAGATTTAGACAGTCTTAAATTTTCTTTTTTATATATTATCTAGATGCACTGTCATATATATATATATATCTTGATACAGTTTGATACTTGTGAGATCTACAATTTTTGGACATTTTTTATTACAATGTTAATATAATTTGTTTTGTTTCAAAAAGTTAATTTTTGGATGGTTTTAGTACTTTTGGCATGTGAATGTGAAGTAATGTTGTTATATAATTTGTTTGGTTTTTAAATTTTTTTTGGATAATTGAACTACTAGTAATGTTGTCATCTATAAATTAATGTTGTCATCTGAACTACATTTGGCATGTTATGTAATGATGTGTTATAATTTGTTTTGTTTTTAAAATTTAAGTTTTGTTTTGCTTCTTAATTACATTTGGCATGTTATGTAATGATGTGTTATAATTTGTTTGGTTTTTAAAATTTAAGTTTTGGATGCTTGGAGTACATTTGGCATGTGCAGTAATGTTGTGATCTATAATTTTTTGTTAAATTAAAAGTTAAAAGTTTTGGATGGTTTCAATCTACAATTGGCATGTGATATAATGTTAAATGTTTTTATTGGATAGTTGAACTATAATTGGCATGGCATGTGAAGTAATGTTATGTATGATATAATCAAAAAGTTTTTAAAACTCAAGTTTTGGATGGTCTCAATCTACATTTCACATGTGATATTTAATGTTTTAAATGTTTAATGTTTTAATGTTGTATGATATATAATCAAAAAGTTTTTAAAACTTAAGTTTTGGATGGTTTCAATCTAAATTTGGCACATGTGGTATATTGTTAAATGTTTCTATTGAATAGTTGAACTATAATTGGCATGTCATGTGAAGTAATGTTGCACGATATATATAATCAAAAAGTTTTTAAAACTCAAGTTTTGGATGGTTTCAATCTACATTTCACATGTGATATTTAATGTTTTAATGTTGCACGATATATAATCAAAAAGTTTTTAAAACTTAAGTTTTGGATGGTTTCAATCTACATTTGGCACATGTGGTATAATGTTAAATGTTTCTATTGGATAGTTGAACTATAATTGGCATGGCATGTGAAGTGATGTTGCACGATATATATAATCAAAAAGTTTTTAAAACTCAAGTTTTGGATGATTTCAATCTACATTTTGGATGCGATATTTAATGTTTTAATGTTGCACGATATATAATCAAATAGTTTTTAAAACTTAAGTTTTGGATGGTTTCAATCTACATTTGGCACATGTGGTATAATGTTAAATGTTTCTATTGGATAGTTGAACTATAATTGGCATGGCATGTGAAGTAATGTTGCACGATATATAATCAAAAAGTTTTTAAACTTAAGTTTTGGATACCATTTTAATCTACTTAATGCAAATCCCTTTAATTTTGATTTAATGTTAAATGTTTTTAAAATGTAAATCCATTTAATTTTGATTTAATGTTAAATGTTTTGATATAATGTTAAATGTTTTGATCTAAGTTTTTGATGGTTTCAATCTACATTTGGCCTATGGAAGACCCCATGTGTAGACAACAGATGCGTTTCAGAAGGGGAGGTGGGGGTAGGGATGGAGGGGGCAGGAGTGCTGGCTCTCGCCCTCCTCTTTCCATCCATGACACAGGTAGCCACCCTCCTCCAACAAGCAATGAAGCACAATTTCACTTCACCAGAACTATGGTCAGACTGCGAATTACGACGACCATTTCCATCTCTTTTCAGGAGGAGCCACAAGATGAAGGTGCTTCTAGTTCCAGGAAGCGGTGGAGAAAGTCCACCATCCTAGCCCATCAGCTCCAGGACACCAAAAAGTCGGCAGCTCTTCTAGTCAAATCCACCTCGACGAGCTCCAGCAGCGATGGCGCGAGCAATGACAACTCCTCCCAGCACTCCAAGGGAGTAGATGATGATCCAGAGGACTACGATTATCTAATTGTGGAGGAGAATCCTCCTACACACATCAATAGCTAGCATGATGTCAGGTCCTCTTTAGCTTTTTCCCGGTTATGGGCAGTCCCTTTTCTGTTTTTTTGATTCATACCCCCTCTGGTGTTGGCTAGTTAGGAAACCCAGGAGACGGGTCTCGCTATGTATATTATGTTCATTACAGTTATATATATGTAAATCCTTTAATTTTCATTTAATGTTAAATGTTAAATGTTTTGATATAGTGTTAAATGTTTAGATCTAAGTTTTGGATGGTTTCAATCTACATTTGGCCTAGATGGAAGACTCCCATGTGAAGTATTGTTTTGATTGAATAAAAAAGAGTAAAGAAGTAGTTGTATATATGTTAATTTAATGTTATTTGAATGTTAAATGTTTTTATCTAAGTTTTGGATGGTTTCAATCTACATTTGGACTAAATGGAAGATACTCCTATTTGAAGTATTGTTTTGATATATTCAAAAAGATTAAAGTAGTTATATGTAAATCCCTTTAATTTTTATTTAATGTTAAATGTTAAATGTTTCAAGATATAACATGTTAAATGTTTTGATTTAAGTTTTGGATGGTTTCAATCTACATTTGGCCTAGATGGAAGACTCCCATGTGAAGTATTGTTTTGATTTAATCAAAAAGAGTAAAGAAGTAGTTATATGTAAATCCCTTTAATTTTGATTTAATGTTAAATGTTAAATGTTTTGATATAATGTTAAATGTTTTGATCTAAGTTTTGGATGGTTTCAATCTACATTTGGCTTAGATAGAAGACTCCTATGTGACTAGCAAATTGTTTTGATTTAATCAAAAAGTTTTTAAAACTC
Organism: Pinus albicaulis; assembly: GCA_034641835.2. Classification (NCBI taxonomy): domain Eukaryota; kingdom Viridiplantae; phylum Streptophyta; class Pinopsida; order Pinales; family Pinaceae; genus Pinus; species Pinus albicaulis. Next base: position 41,549 of record JAXQQM020060856.1, read on the forward strand.
AAGTTTTGGATGGTTGAAGTACATTTGGAATCTTAAGATTGCTTTTGATCTCTACATAGTCTTGTTTGAATGAAAAAATTTCCAATAGGAAGAACATAGATTTTCAATGCAACTAACCATGTATCAATTGAGCTCTAATTGAAAAAAGAGTTTAAAGAAGTAGATATATGTACAAATTATCCCTTTAATTTTGATTGGAAATATAAGAAGTACATATATGTTTGTTGAATTTGGGTCAATGTCATTAATGCACTCAAATAGGTAGCCTTGTTGATTTATAATTTGGTAAATTGATGACATTCAGTTAATTGCATTCTAGAACATAGAACATATATTTGACCATTGGACAGACAAATTTTGTACTAGATTTTCAATCAAGAATAGAGATGTGGGTCAAATCCCACCAAAAGTCGGAGAAGTGCTCCGAGTCTCTTGTCCGAAAGGAATCTTCGTACAAAAATATAATGTGGATGATTTATTTACATTGCACGGATACTTTTTACCAGAAAAGCTCACAAGAAAAATTGGGCACATTAAGTTCGTGTATATATCCAATACGATTTTTCATCAATGCACATAGAAAAACTACTTTTAGTTAAAATTGCATTCTAGAACATATATATTGAGTACATTTAAATCATTTTTCATCAATGCACATAGTAAAACTACTTGAACAATTAATTTCATTCTAGAACATATATATCCAATATGTAAGTAACATTTTTCATCAATGCACATTGAACATATTCGACCATTGGACAAACAAATTTTATACTGGATTTTCAATCAAGAATAGAGATGTGGGTCAAATCCCACCAAAATTTGGAGAAGTGCTCCGAGTCTCTTGTCTAAAAAGGAATCTTCGTACAAAACTATACTGCAGATGATTTATTTACATTGTGGATACTTTTTACCAAAAAATCCAACTAGTTTTTCATCAATGCACATAAGAAAAACTAGTTCCAGTTAATTGCATTCTAGAACATATATATTGAGTACGTGAATCATTTTTCATCAATGCACATAGTAAAACTACTTGAACAATTAATTGCATTCTAGAACACACACACACACATATATATATATATATATATATATATATATATATATATATCCTTGATACATGTAACATTTTTCATCAATGCACATGTATATATCCTTGATACTTTCAGTTGATACTAGAGCACGTGCACATGTACCAAAACAATTTGTACATGTGCAAACACTTGCACAAATAACATAAGCAACTCAATTTTTAGTTGAGTGTACAGGAAGTTCTAAAACATATTTAATCCAAAGAGAATAAATTGTTGGGCAATTCAATCAAAAAAATTCCAATGGAATGCCATCTTCAATAATCCGTTCATGATCGGATTTTGACATTTTCCATTTCTTAATTTTCGTTTTTTTCTTTGATTGAACCTCTATCAACTTTATGCGTGCTGCACACACCAAGTGACTATATTGACAACTTATGGAATCAAGTTCATAGTCTTCAAAGTAAACAAAGTCCCCACTTTGATTAGTTTGTCTGAAAAAATAACCTTTCAGTATAATAGATCCTCTGTCATATTGAAATCCGTGATCATTATAGTTTTCTAATAATTTCATTTTTCGTTTAGTGCAACGCATCAAATAATACTTAACATTTTCATCGTTGTCAATAGGTGCAATTACAACAAAAACATCTCCTGCACAATAAAACAAACTTAACAAAATTATACATATTTAAATTTATTTCTAGATCTTTAAATCATTAGAAAACATTTCAAATGTTACCTTCTCTAACAAGATTAGAAACTCGATCACCATCGGATGATATTGTAGTTTCTTCTGATTGCATTTCTTCAAACATTGCAACAGACATTTTTCCCTTTGTATTTAGCTCTGTATGTTTCCAATCTTTTACATACATGTTGTTTTCACAAACGTCTTTGGATTTTGTGTTGCCTATGCAAACATCACAAAAACAAGAATATTTTTTTTTATCCAATGCAAACACATTTCTGGACGACTTTTTTTTAATTAAATGCAATTTTCGAGTCCCTTTTATTGTTTCAACATCATTTCCAATTGATCTATCTACGTCTTCGATCCCAATATGCCAGAAAAACCTTTATATGGAAAATTAAAAGAAGAATTTGTAAATATGATATCAAAATAAAATCAAAGATAATCATAACACGATAAATGTACACAATGTTTAAAATTAGATTTCCAATAAAAATTAAACTGAATGTACCTTCGCACTTCCCTTGCTGGGTTAGTCTCATGGCTTAGAGTAGCGATGCACCATTGAACAACTTATTTAGCGTTCAAAAGTCGGCTTGCAGAGGGGTTCATTTGATATCTTCGAAGTGCTCGTTTTATGCATGCTCCTGCACCGTCATGTTCTCCTTTTCCATGGCCAGTCTCAAAGAAATTCCAACAAGTTTAATGCATGTTTTCTTATGAAGACAACACAACCAAAAGAATGATCGTGCAGATTTGAATTGACCTGCGCATCCGTCTGACCATATCCAATGTTCATTGAATTTTATTCCACGATTTTTCAAGGAATCATAAATTTTTCCAAAACAATGTTGTACAAAATATGTATCATGTGTACGATCGCCACTGATATAAAAGTGATATTATTTAATGATATTTCGATTTTCACTCGTGATTTCTATATGATCGATGTTTTGTTCAACATGTCTATATAGAATATGGACGAGCATGGAGACTTGGTCAGAATGATAGTATTCATTCTGAATTTCTTTTTGTGGAACAAATGTGTAGTTTTCTGCAAAATCAATCACTGACAAAATGGTCCCTGGTGGAAAAAATTCACGAGATTTTTTGAATTGCAAGTCTTTCCATTGAGCTCTATGGGAATGCTTGGTGTATTTGTAAATTTTTGCCTCAAAATTTCTCAAAAAGTCTATCACAAAAATTTCGTCTTCTAGTAATTCAATTATTTTAACACTATTTTCACCTTGAATCAATGTATCGATATATTCATATCTCTTCCATTTCACTTTCATGTTGGAAAATGATTGATCATTTATATCAGTATGATATTTTTTTTGAAATTTAGTCAAATTTCCACAATCATCGCATTTTTTACCACCAACACATTTCTTTTTGTAAAATAGTTCATCGCTTTCTCTTTCACATAGAATTTGAGATATGAATTCACGGATAGTGGAAGGAGAAGGTGAATCCTTCCATAATGTTCTACCGAAATCAAGGAATGTGTCATAATATAACTCAAATTCCACATGATAACGGCAACAACAAGTGTCGCGTACGGTGATAGGTTTTACATACCATGGTTTTTGTTGAACAAAAGCACTGATTGAAACATGAATTTGATGATTCTCTTCTTTGAACTTGTTGAATAACTCTATCTGAGTGGTTTCCAAGAAATATTTTTCATGTTCTTCGTACTGATTTTGTGCTATTCTTCTTCGCATCACATGCCTTTCAGTTGGCGAAGCACGCAAATTTTTCTTCCAATATTCATATATTATTTTTTAAACATTTTCTCCAAGTCTATCTTTGTATGGTTGCCTACAAATAGCTCTACAACAAGCGAGTTCATCATTTACATCTACTTGCAGCCGAAATTTCCGATGTTTGTGCAAAGTTTTTCACGAGGTTCCTAATGCTCGTGCCATAGATGTTACCAAACGATTCTCTTTAGTACTTGATGAAACCATTGCCATATGTATTCCTCTACGTACAATTGAAACATTTTTATCTCTAGATCTCTTAATTGAATTTATAGTACTATTTATATTTTGTATCACATTTTCCTTCATTTTTTTTTAATCTTTGGTTGATTTTCGAATACCCAGTAGTGTCGTAGCTTCTTTTAATTTCCTTAATGATAGGAGACCTTTCAACATTTTAGCTTGAACTGTCACCCGCTCATTTAAGAAATACTTTTCAAAAATGCAGTTAACACGATATCGTATAACATGGTCAGTTTTTATCTCCATATGTGTGAGTGTCAACATTTTCTAACATCTCATTATCGACACTGATTTCATCTGTACATATTCGAAAAAATAGTACATAATAAGTTTACATATGAACAATAAATAACTAAATTAATAAATATACATGTATAATTTCAATAATACGTGCATGTGTTCAATATATATATATATATATATATATATATATATATACACCTTGTGATTCAATTTCTTCATTTGAATTTCTTTCAATATTTTCACCATCTTCAATCATTGGTTCAATACCTCTTTCACTTTCTCTTTCAAAATTTTGCATCTCATCATCAATGTTTTGAGGAATATCTCTGTCTGTTTACATTAAACAAAATATTTAAATTCAAATTAGTTCATCAAATAAAAATTAAGCTTCACATTTTACACTAGGAAAATTTTAAATATATCAATAGATCATAATATTTACATTTACATACATGCTTCAATTTCTGCTTGAAGTTGATTTTCCCCTTCAATATTTGAGAGGGCTTCTATCTTTCTTTTGAGATTGTCTCGTCTCTTCTCTACGTTCCTCAGGGTCTCTTTTTCGATCATATTTTCTCGCACAAGTCCTTCGATTTCCCATGATAATAGAGTATGAAGTTCAAAAAATTTCCTTCAAAAAATTAGACAATAACTCAATTAGAAAAAGCATCACAAAAGATTTAATTTAAAAAAAAAAATCATTTTAATTTTTTTGCAAAAAATACATACTCCAATCCAAAACACTTACTTTAAAAAATTCGAGAAAAAAATGTCTTATAAAAATGAAACGAAGCTCAAAATATTTACTTCAACTCAAAACACGTACTCTAAAAAAATGTCACTTCAAAAAATGCCTCCAACTTAAAAAAAAAACGTCACTTTAAAAAATACTTCAAAAAATACTTCCAAAAAATGTCTTTTCGAAATTAAGCCCAACTTCATACTTTCAAAAAAAAAAATGAAGCACAAAAAACATCCAAAAAATGTATTACATACCTCCAAGAAATGTCCTTTGAATGTACGTCCAAGAAAATTCCTTAAACCCAAAACAATTCTTTGCAAAATCAGGCCGCCTCCAAGAAAAGTCTTTAAACCCAAAACAATTCTTTGCAAAATTAGACCGTCTCCAAGAATTCGAAATTAAGCACAAATCTATACTTAAAAAAAAAATGAACAAAAAACATCCAAAAAAATGTATCACATACCTCCAAAAAATGTCCTTTGAATGTATGTCCAAGAAATTCCTTAAACCCAAAACAATTTTTTGAAAAATCAAACCGTCTCCAAGAAATGTCCTTCAAGAAAAGTCCTTAAAACCAAAACAATTCTTTGAAAAATTAGTCTGCCTCCAAGAAATGCCCTTAAACCCAAACCTCCAAGAAAAGTCTTTAAACCCAAACCAAGACCTTTATAAAATCAGACCAAATGTGTGAAATGTGCGAAAATTATGAATGATTTCACGGCAATTTATATTGCCGCGAAATGTGTTTTAGGAGGGGCGCCGTGAAATTTTCTGGCCGACAGAAAATTAGATTAAAGTTCGGCCGAACTTAAATTAAAAGTTCGGCCGAACTTTGATTAAGAATTCGGCCAAACTATTAAGTCGTTAGACTTAACGGGCCGTCGGTGCAAAAAATAGTTCGGCCAAACTTTTAATCAAAATTCGGCCGAACTAACGCTTCACCAGTTACACAACTTGACGTTTCTGCAACTTTTGACTGATTAAACTCCATGAAACATTCTGAATTAACTGTCGGAACCAAGACAAGCATTTTCAGAATTGAATCTACTTTCAGGAAATATAACTTTTATGGAATTTCATATACATTTACTAATTTTAATTAATTTTCTAATAAAATGGGTGCAAACAATTTCTGAGGGTCATTGTGATTCAGTGAAATCAAAATTCTGTATCTCCCAAAATACATTGTAAAAAAAATTGAAAAAATTATGGGGCATTACATTGGTCCGTCATCTCTAATGGGTAGCTTTTAGATTTTTAGTTTATAACTTATATGTTAAGAAATTTGTTGCGTCGCGAAAC
>JAXQQM020069769.1:0-116081 GCA_034641835.2 Pinus albicaulis
CGGCCATAGCCCTTTTCAGGTGGGCTTGGGATTCCAGCCAATATGCCCCATTGATGTAGCCATGCCATTTGCAGCTGCTCAGGCCAATTCAGCTCATGTCCAGTCTGAAGTTGACAAAGCCAGTAGCTTCATCGAGCGCATTCAACACATCCGCCAACAGGTTCATGATATATTGGACAGAGCCAATGCCAAGTACAAGTAACGCCATGATCAACACCGGGTGCCACACAACTTCCAGGTGGGTGACAAAGTATGGCTACATTTGCAGAAGGAGCGCCTCACTGGACCCCACCGCAAGCTTCGCCCGCTCCGATATGGGCCGTACACCATCACCAAGGCTATAGGGAACAATGCATTCGAGCTCAGTATTCCACCATTCCTTGGTCTGCACCCAGTCTTCAATGTGGATCGCCTTTGTCCTTACTTCCCACCTCTACTGGACACCTCGGACATTGCAGAACAACTCACACCAACTGAGTTAAATCCAGACTGCATGGAACAGGCCACCACAGATTGCATCATGGACATGCCAATCAAGAGCACTCGCCAGCAGGAAATCCAACTATATCGGGTTGTCAAAGCTGGCCAACTCCTGCACCAAGGAAAGTGGTTCACCAGGGACCAAGTTCAGCAGAAATTTCCTCATCTCATGGAGGAACTTAACGCAATGCGGACCATTGCTTCCTAAGGGGGGAGGAATGATCCAGGTGGATATTGGTGGCCACCCACCTATTCCACTTGGCCCCCCACCATTGTCTCTTTCAGTTTTTCAGTTTCGGCATAACTTACTATTTTTAGCAGTTTTTCGGGTCCCGAACTTCCGGAGCCGTTTTGAGGCCCTAAACGACGTTTTTGGGAAAATCGACAACATGGGCCCATGGACCAACTTTTCTCACTCAAAATTTGTATTCCCCGATAGATCTTTCTAACGAGGTATGGTTCGAAGTCAAACAAAGATCGATGCCAATTGCTGCCCTCAGAAGTTGAAACACCAATTTACCCAAACTAGGGCCCATAATTTGGTGCTTCATCTCCTAGGGTTAGGGTTTTGGATGTTTATGGTTTTCCATTGTTTATAACACAAATAGGCCCCCTGAGCCTCATTGTAACCTATTTCAAAGGCATGTATCCCCCACATATCTTCTCATAGATAAGCTACTAGCACCCTAACTAGTTTATTTCCATTCCGTCGGTAAAAAAATTTCAGTTCTTTGATTTTAATTGGATGAATTTTTATTTCCACTACATCTTTGTATTTATGGTTATATTTTTTTTTTTTGTTGCATTCCTACACAACCATGATCAGGTTTGTGTTCCTTGGTGAAAATCTGTGTATGCAGTCCGGACAAATGGAGGCTTGGTTTCTTGTTGTTTAGTTGTGGCTTCTAGTCTTCGCGGAAACGTTACAAGGGTTACATGGTGGCTGGGATTATCGTAGGATACAAGTCTTCAAAGATGTTTGAACGGAGTCGACGGTTTTGTTTTTATGGTATGGGAGTGGTTTTGTGGTTTTTTCATGGTATAGGTGGTTAGGTGGTTAGGTGGTATTAGGCAGAGGATACAGATAGAACAGAGAGAAGTACATGTGGATGGGAAGGGAGGGTGTGAACCGCCTTTTATAAAGCTCCAAAGGTTTTAAACCTTAGGCCTTAGACTGAGATAGGGTGTAGATGGTCAATCCGGTGTGGAGTGGATTAGATGGTGGTCGGGTGAGAATGGATCGCAGGTTAGTTTGGAAGGTAGGTTTGGGGGTTTAAATGAAGTGGGGGGTTTAAAATAATGTGGGGCCCGAGATAAGTTTTTAAAGCGGAGGCACTTAAATATAAAGGTGGGGGCTAGGGTTATATGAAAGCAGATAGTAAAGGTTTAAAGTGGGGGTTCAAAGATATAAGGGGTCGGGTGATTAACATAACCAGGTTCAGGGTTTAATACGATCAGGGCTGGGGGTTTAAATGAACAGGGTTTATCCAAGCAGGACCTGAATAAATTAAATTTATTTTTAAAACAATGTAAAAATGGGTTTTTTTACATTGTTTTAATGGAAGAAGGGAAATGAGTGAAGGGAAAAGGATTTTACAATTGGGAGTGGGGTTTTAGCATAGGGAATAATGTTTTAAGAAAGGGGCAAGGCTAAACGGGGGTTTGAGGTCAAACCTACAATTTCAAAGTATGAGAGCGTTAGAGAAGGTAAAAATGAGAGATAATGGATAGGCTAAATGGGAAATAATGAAGGCAGTGATATTTCTGAAAATAAATGATAATCGGGGAATATTATTTCCAGTAGACTGTAAGAAATCCATAGTCATCTAGTGATACTGTAGAATACAAGAGACTAACAGTGGCTCCAGCTGGGGAGGGTAGCTCCTTTAGGAGGTGTCAAGAACATTTGTAGATTAGTAGCTTGTTTGTATTTGGCTGATTTTAATTCTGTAATTGCTGATTTGCTACAACTTTTTGTGACCGTGACCTTCAAAAATTGAAAACTTTGCTTCTTGCAAATTAATTATGCCTACCCATCACCTATTTTAACATTTTTTCTTCATTTATTGGGTGCATTTAGATTTGAAAACTATCTATTTATAACCTTATAACTTCCAAAGGCTCAGATTAGACTGATGAGCTCTTTTATTCTCTACCTAACTACTTATCTGCCAAGATTAAACTTTTTGACAGATTTTTATTCACTAACTATCAACATGAAATTTAAAGCATGAATGAATCAAGATTGAGCAGTTTGATTATCAAGAATTGTGGCATTTTTGGACAAGCTGCACACAATATTATTTTGCAAAAAGTAAACTAAAACTGAAGGCTTTGGTCTTGAATCTTTCATTTATCACTTATCCCTCTCTTTTCTTATTGGTTTCAGATTTAGGCTTTGGAACCAATGTCATTTTCTACCTATCTATTAATAAGCCAAGTTTAAACAGTTTGGAAAATCTTCATTTTCTAAGTTATCAGCAACAATTCAAAATTTGTACAATCATGTTTAGGTTGTATGATTGAACAAGGCATTTTCAAAAGTAGTGGCATTTTGACTTGCACACTTTTAGAAATATTCATTTTTTGGTATGGGGCTTACCTTTTTCTTTGTATCTGCCCTCTTTTCTTCTTTTTGGTTCCTTTTGTCAAAACAATTTGAAACTAAACTATAAATATGCTCATAGTACCGAGCTTATTTTCACCTCTACCTACCCTAATCCAACTTGGAGGCATATTTTCACTAAGTAAACTCCCTTCTCCAATGCAACCAATCAAGTAAATGACAACATGATTGATTTTTGTTCAGCCCTTTAGGTATGCTGAAAAAACAAAAAGGCCACTCCCATCTTACCTGCTTTTGAACAGCAATGCTCAAAATTTTCTTAAAAATTTGCAACGAACTATTCCTGGCATAAAACACTCCTTCTTTAGATGTTTATTAGAAACCAGCAAAAGGAGTTTGGAATAATACTTGGCCCTAAGGTTTTAAGTAATAAATTTCATCTAGGACTATTCCTTGTTTCACTTTGGTGTGCTCAGGATTTTTTTGAGAAAGAAACTCTACCTCTTCTTCATGATCATCTGTCTTGGCACCCTCATAATATATTGCTATGTTGTCCTCCAGCAAACCTGATATGCTCTGATTGAGTGGGTTGAATTCTATCTGAAAGCCATCATTCCGATGAGTAGGAGCATTCTCTGGTAATAGGTCTTCTTGAGAAGGTAATACAGTGTCAATATCAATCAGTTCTTTTGTTTCTTCATGAGGCAAAGTTGTAATACATAAATCAGTAGTAGAACAGATAGAAATAACTTCTTTACATAAAAGTTTAGAGGTTGGCTGCATGTTTAGAATCTAACTGATTTCTTCTTTGGTTAAAGGAGGAGGCATTTTCCTTTTTCCTTGGATAGAACCACAGTTGTTCTCTTTCTCTTGTGAATGATCATAAGGCTAAATGTATTTTTGAGCCTCACACAAAAGAGCGGATGAATCATCCTTTGTCCCTTCACAGATATCTTGTGGATCTTCTTTGATTTCCTGATTGCTTTCATCTTCAACCAACTTTTCTTGGTTGTCGTGATAGTTAACTTGAGCATGAAATTCATGAATTGCTTCTAATAGATCCACAGGATGCCAATTTCCCAAATCTTCATCAATATTTACAAGGTATTGTATGAGATCTTTAGACAGATCACAATTTTTTTTAGCTAATGATAAAGACGAAGAATTTTCTTTATAATGCTCATAAAATACCTTGTGGAAATCCATTAAGGAAAACAAGCTACCAAGGTTCAGACTTTCATACCATTTCCTTGCATTCCCTTATAATGTTTGCATGAACATCTTCATGAGGCAATCCTCATGCCATTCAATCTTCAACCTCCATGAGTGTATATGAAATTTAATGAGATGTAACAAGGGGTCTTCAAACTTTTCATCTTGAATAATAGGCAGGTTTGTGTCCCAATTTACCTGAGGAATTTTGTGTGGGAATCCAAGAATGTGATCTATGTTTATTGGAGCATATCTGCAATGTATTCTTGAATCCATATTTGTCAATCAGTTAGAGAAAGGGATCACTGCCTCTTCACAACCAATCTGGATTTTCTAATGCTGGAGTCCTTAGCTCATCGAAAGCTATGGAGTCGCCAGTGGATGATTTCTGCAACTTTCTTGAGGCTAGTTGTTGTCCACCATCAACAAACTGTGACACGTAGATGACAACTTTGATTCATCTAAATTTGGAGTGGGGTTTCGAGTTCTTGAGGAAATATTAAGCTTTTTAATAACTCGTGTTCCCAAAGATGGTCGCCATTATGTTTGGCTCCCTATAATTTATAAGATTGGCAAGAACAAGTAGCAGTGAACCACATCAAACCACTTTGGTGTCCAGGACCTAGCCTTCCTGGGCTCGGAGAGGGATCTCTCTATGTTTATGTTTACTGATTTATATTTATGCTTATGTTTTCTAATTTTAGGCTAGTTATGAAGTTTGGGGTTGATTTTTTGTTTGGTTGATTGATTAGTTTATTTGAATAGATCAAATGGGGGAAGCTTAATCCATTGGGCTTTGGATTCATAAAAGTGTAGGAAGTTATAAAAAGTTCCTAGATCAAGAACCAAAGGTCACCACTCACAAACAAATCACAAATCAAGACACCATTATAATCACGTGATTAAAACCCTCAAAGAGAGAAACACCACTACTCGAGCCAACGCGGCCACTTAGGAAATTTATTAATATAAAAAATCAGGCCAGATATGTTTCTCTCATAAATACATTAGAAAATGAACCTCTATGCTCTTTAAATAGAGATCATTGACCAATTGGGTGTTAAGCCACGGATCGAGTGTCATTAATACCGAGGTGAGAGAAAACTGTCAGATCACTACAAATCGTGACTGTCAGATTATAAGTTACAAATGTACATGGTAGAGAAACACACTTTACAGAACTCTACACTAGAATAATTTATTCCTAAATATTTCCTATGTGTCAAAATATCCTAACATCCCCCCTTAAGAACAACTTGGGATAAGATTGAAGGATTTACAAAGGTGACACAAAAGGAGCCCATTTCCTATGTGTCGAAATATCCTAACATCCCCCCTTAAGAAGAAATTGGGATAGGATTGAAGGATTTACAAAAGTGACACAGTAGGAGAAGGAAGGAGGCATTAGAGCCTATCCCCCCTTAATGAAAACTTTCCTGAAATCCAAGCATGGATCGAAGTTTGGTAAATTTCGCTTCTATGAGAGCCTTTGTAAAGATATTGGCTACTTGATCATTGGTTGGATAGTACTGCACTTCAAGAACACAATCATGAATGATATTTCTGATGAATTCAATGTGTTTCATACACTGATGCTGAACTAGATCTTTACATAGCTAAATGGCACTCTGATTATCACACCAAAGTGTAGTTAGTTGTTGCTAATGGTACTCAAGTTCGTGCAGAAGATCTGAGCCAAGCCACATGGCTTCCTTTGTCAGTTTCAACTACACCATGATACTTTTCTTTTGGTCAAGAAAGAGAGATGGCACTCTGTTTCTTATAATACCAAGTAATAGGTCCTCAACCAAGAGTGAATACATATCATGTAGTAGACTTTCTATCATGAGGGTCACCAGGACAATCAGAATCAGTGAAACCAATCAACAATGGAGATGCTCCTGCACTATAATGAATCTCGAAATGAACTGTACCTCGAATATATTGAAGTATTCTTTTAGCTGATTTCCAGTGACTTTCATGAGGTTGGTGCATAAATCGAGTGAGAAGACCAACGACAAAGGAAAGGTCAGGATGGGTATGGGTTAGATACAAAAGTTTACCAACAAGTTGATGGTATAAGGTAGCATCAACTTCAGGGGTAGTACAGTTGACTAAAAGCTTGACTCCATAATGAAGGGGAGAAGGGGCTGGCTTACAGTCTTCCATGTGAAAGTGGTGTAGAAGATCACAGGCATACTTGGACTGAGAGAGGGTAATGCCTTCCTTGGATTGCAAGACTTGAAGACCAAGGAAATAATGCAAGTGTCCTAAGTCTGTCATTTCAAACTTCTTTTTCAGGCTAGACTTCACATGGTTTATATGGTTTGGATCACTACCAGTAAGGATAAGATCATCAACATAAAGAACAAGGATGGTGAAGGACTTACCCACTTTCTTGGTGTAGACAGTGTTGTCAGAATGACACCTAGAAAAGCCATTATCTAAGAGAAATCTATCCATTTTGGCATACCAAGCTCGAGGAGCTTGTTTGAGACCATAGAGAGACTTCCTAAGGCGACAAACAAGGCTGGAGTCTTTTTGGATAAAGCCAGGGGGTTGTTCCATGTAGATTTCTTCATGCAGATCTCCATGTAAGAAGGCGGATTTAACATCCATCTGATGGACTTCCCATTTAAAGGAGGCAGCAAGGGAAAGAACAAGGCCGATAGAATTCATTTTGGCAACAGGGGAGAAGGTTTCAGTATAGTCAATGCCTTCAACTTGTGAAAATCCTTTAGCGACAAGACGAGCTTTATGTCTATCCACTTTTCCATCTGGTCCAAACTTGGTTTTGTAAACCCATCTACATCTGACAAGTTTTCTTCCTTTTGGAAGAGGAACAAGATCCCAAGTATCATTTTCCGATAAGGAACGATACTATTCATTCATAGCTTCATCCTAATATGGATGACCAGAGGCTTCTTCAAAGGTTTCTGGATCAAATTTTTCCAGAACTTGAGCCAATAAGGAAGAGGCTCTTTCGAATTGAGAATGTGTATGTCGTCGATCGACAGGGTCACCTGCAAGAGAACCTACTGCATCCCGAGTAGAGTGGACCCATCTTGGAAGTGGTGGAGTATAAGGAAAAATTTCACGAGATGGAGGAGGATTTTCATCCTCACTATCATGATCTGAACTAGAAGGAATGCTATTAAAAATAGAAGAGAGATATAGAGGTGGCACATATGCTGAATCAGGCTCGTAGGCCAAAGGTGGCACACCCGCCGAACTAGGCTCGCAGGTCGATATATTTTCATCAAACTTTACATCTCTTCTAATGATTATATTTTTGGATTTTGGTTGAAGAAGTCTATATCCTTTGACATCTTCAGAATATCCAACAAAAATACATTTTTCACTCTTAGGTTCTAAGGATTTATGTTTCGCATCTAGAATATGGGCCCAAGCATCACTTCCAAAAACACGAAAGTGAATTACATCTGGTTTGATTGAGCTCCAAGCTTCTTCTGGAGTTATATTCTTTAAAACCTTAGTAGGAGTGCGATTTACTATGTAATTTGCATAGTTAATGGATTCTGCCCAAAAATTGAGACCAAGTCCTTTAGATTGAAGCATACAATTAGCCATTTATTTTAAGGTGCGATTCTTCCTTTCAGCTACACCATTTTGTTGTGGAGTATATGGAACAGTATGTTGCAATTGAATGCCATGCTCAGTGCAGAAGTTGATAAATTTGTTGTTAACATATTCTCCTCCATTGTTTGATCTTAACTTAAGAATTTGATGTCCAGATTGTTTCTCAACAAAGGCCTTAAAGGCCAAGAACATGTTAAAAAATTCACTCTTGAGTTTTAAGAAGTATACCCAAGTGTGTCTAGAAAAATCATCAATGAAAGTTAAGAAGTACTTGCAACCAGAGAAAGAAACAATAGGAAGTGGACCACATAAATCACTGTGCACAAGCTGCAAAGGGGCTGAAGCGTGCCAAGAGGCACGTTTTTCAAAACTATCCTGATGATGTTTTCTGAGTACACATCTAGAGCAAACACCATCTCGGCAAGATACCATAGGAAGGCCCGTCGCCATATTTTCCTTACATAGAGTTTGACCAAATCGCTCATGCCAAAGTTTGCTCACATCATCATTATGAGCAACAAAAACAAAGGGAAGAGATGATGACCCAAAGTTGTCAAACTTATACAACCTTGTGGAATCATCAGCAATGCTAGTAGCTAAAATATGTTTAGGATATTTGAGGTCCTTGATTACAACATCATGAGGTGAGAATTCTACTATTTTCCCTTCACCTGAATGAGTTATCTGATAAACATATAGAAGGTTGCATGACAAGGTAGGAACACATAGTACATCATTAAACTGACCATGTACATCATTAAACTGACCGTTATCGAGATGAATGGTTCTAGATCCTACAACACTAAGAGATCTATCATCACCAACATAAATATGTTTGGTGTTACAATCATTTAAAGAAGAAAACATGGCTTTATTTTTGGCCATATGATAAGAAGCTCCAGAATCAATGATCCACTCATGAGAATGAGAAGAGGAAGACACATTTAATGCATAACCAGATCTTGATGCTTGACAACCACAAGGTGCCATTCTTGAAGATGAAGGTGAAGAGTGCTCCAAATTGATGTTGTGCTTCTTCATTGCTACTTCTAAGGCTTCCATCTTATTAAAACATTTGGACTCTATATGGCATCATGATTACAAAAGTTGCAATGTCTATCAGTCTTATTCCCTTTGTTTTTATTTGCCTTATCATTTTGGTGAGTTGCTTTTTCAATTTGCGGCTGAAATTGCTTAGGACACTTGTTTGGTTTCGGACCAAATTTTTTAGGATACTGCTTCTTGGGATTCTTTAGATATGATTGTTGTTTGGTTGCTAACGCTTTCTTATAAGCATTTACAGGAGTGATAAGATCAAGGTGAAAGTTTTTTTCTTGTTCTCTTATCAAATAATCACAAAAGGAATCAAAGGAGGGATCCTTGTAGTTGGTTCTTGAAGAAATGATGTCTTCTCTAGTGGAATGGAAGGCGGAAACAAATACAGAGTATGCAGGGCCAAGATTAGCAAGAATGCAATAGATAAGGCTACCATCTTCCTTTTTGACCTCACAACCTTCTAAAATAAGTCTAAGGGTCTTGAATTTGGACAAAAAGTCTTCAATAGAGGAGAAATTATTAGGGCCCAAAGTAAGAAACTCATTTTCAAGCCGGTGGGCCCTGATTTGATTTTGAATGCCAAAGACAATATTTAGCTTGTCCAAGGCTTCCTGAGGGGTGTCAATGTCAAGGATATGAAATCGAAGATATTGAGAAATGGACATTCTTATCAACCCTCGTGCTTGATCTTGTTTATTTTCCCATTTAGTGACTTTATCATCATCAAAAGGTTTAGTTTCTTGTCCTGTGGCTATTCTATAAATCCCTTTACTTCTAAGTATATCTACCATGTGAGGTAGCCATTGGAAATAATTGGTGCTATTAAGAATAATCGAGCATGCACTTTCCATTTTTAAAACCTAAAGATGAGAAAAGCTAAAACTAACTACTCCAATGGAAAGATATCAAAAAATTAGGTCGATTAAAAAAAATGACTTAAAAAATGGCTTCCGGATGAAGAAGTTATGCCTTTTTGAAAAAACGAGTTGAAGATGCCGAATAGTTACGGGAACAGTTTGAAATTTGATGAAGAATTTCGACTTTTAAAAACAAATCCCGCCCCTTTAACAAAATTTTTTTACAAAAGAATCTTGAGAAAGAGACTTGAGCCCAAGACCTCTATTCTCATAAACTAACTTCTCACCAAGTGAGATAGTAAAAGGATTTTGTAATTGTTTGAAAGGAGGAAGGTTTTTTTTTTTTTTTTTAGGTCTTCGGTGTGCGTGCCTTTTCCTGCACAAAAGAACACAAAAATCCGAGCAAAAAATAAAATAAAATGCAAGCCTTATGGCAGATTGTTAGATTTTTGGTTGGCCTTATGGTAGACATCTATTTTTCCACTATTTCCGATTTCCCGAGATCGCACAAAGACGTAGGGAAAGAGCATACTTAGCAAAAAAAATCCCTTCCTCTTGTTTCTAATTTTCCGAGATCGCACACAGCACAGAGAAAAGAGCATACATAGAGAAGAGGGTATAGATCCATAAAATCAATAAAACATAAAACCGAAATAAACAGAGGGAACCAAAATAAGAAATAAGCAGAACTTTTAACAAATAAAATTGCAAAATAGATACTTTAAACCTCTAGATCTAAGCTGACATAACTTGGGCAACCAGAAACCTTTTCACATGAAAAGAAAGGCGTTCCTTATTGTAAAAAATGCTCTGGACACAACAGAGTGGTTCTCCAAGCCTGGAAATTTTCATAAATAGTAGATCTAGAAAACGGTAGTCGCATGCAGTCAAATTGATTTCGTATTTTGATCAACAACGGATGCGACCCTTAAAATAGATCTGATACCATGTAGGAATTTACAGTGTAAGTTCCTTAGATCAAGAACCAAAGGTCACTGCTCACAAATAGATCACAAATCAATACACCAGTATAATCACGTGGTTAAAACCCTCAAAGAGGGAAACAGTCCATGGCCTGAGCCAACGCGGCCACTTCAGGAAATTTATTAATATAAAAAGAAAAGTTACATATGTTTCTCTCATAAATGGTTACTAGAAAAATGACCCTCCATTCTCTTTAAATATAGATCATGGACCAATCGAGTGTCAAGCCACAGATCAAGTGTCGTTAAAACCGAGGAGAGAGATAACCGTTGAATCACTACAAATCGTGACTGTCGGATTATAAGTTACAAATGTACATGGTAAAGAAACACACTTTACCTAACTCTACAGTAGAATAAGTTATTATTAACTATTTCCTATGTGTCGAAATATCCTAACAAAAAGGTTTAAATTGTAAATCAACTCTTCAAGGGTTTTCATAGGGCAAGTTAACTATATCAAATGGATCTTCTTAGGTAATATGAATATGAAATGACAAGAAGTTCTGAATTTAGTAAAAATAAAGGGAAATTAAGAATCCTTTAACTATACTTCGACAAGAAAGCCTTTAAGATAATAGTTTAAGAGAAACTAAATAGCAGAACACCCCTAAATTCTTTAATCAAACTTTACTTAGAAAGCCTCAAGAGAACAATCCAGTAATACTAAAGAGTAAGACACCCCTGAATTCTTTAATAATACTTTCAGATTTAGAAAAAATTCAAGATAACAGTTCAGTGAAATTAAAGAGAAGAACACCTCTAAATTATTTAAATAAACTTTAAAGAAAGCATTTAAGGTAACAGTCAGGTGAAACTAAAGAGTAGGATACCCCTGAATTCTTTAATTAAATTTTACTAAGAAAACCTGAAGACAACAAGCTAGGTGGAACTAAAGAGCAGGACGCCCCTGAATTCTTTAATTAAACTTTGCAGAGGAAAACATAAAGATAATAGTAACATATAGAGTTAAGGTGTTAAAAAAACATATCTCAATTTAATTTTTTTGTTTTATTATCAGAGAAATTTATGTACAATATGGAAAAAAAAGGAGAAATCGTTGACAAAGAGGGATAACATCACCATTAACATAGCTAAAGAATCCTATGAATGTGCTTGTATTACTGATGCCCAGCTCAAAACAATTACAATGCTCCAGTGCAATATTCTTTGCAACTCAGAGCCTTGATCAAAATCCAACTTATCAGCCAACCAAAAAACCAACCAACAACAATAATGAACAATACATGCAGTATTTAACTGCAGATGAGGATGTCTCCCTAATCTAGGGTGACAGATTTGTATTTACTATAGAGTAAATGATGTTTGACAATTGAGACCATGAAAGGCCCAATGCCAAAATATCTCTAACTGACCTACTGTAGTAATAAATTTCTAATTTACTTCTGAGCTAACTT
Organism: Pinus albicaulis; assembly: GCA_034641835.2. Classification (NCBI taxonomy): domain Eukaryota; kingdom Viridiplantae; phylum Streptophyta; class Pinopsida; order Pinales; family Pinaceae; genus Pinus; species Pinus albicaulis. The sequence continues at coordinate 12,173 of JAXQQM020069769.1, forward strand.
TAAGCCATTTTTTACTATTTTCCTTTAACATTAAATTTTACAATAACTTTTGAGTAGCTGTTAAAATATCTCCAATTGTAACATTAACTGTAGATGCCTTTCCTTAAAGTGAAATTAGGCTTTAGGTGGCCAATGTGATTTGGGAAGAAGTAAATGCTGAATGGCCTTGACACTTGGCTTGGTTTTCTTCGTTGGTCCATCCTCTGATTTTTCTTTTCCTTAATCCTGTTCTCTCATTGTTTTATGTACTTTCTCTATCTTAACTCTGTCTCCCAACTTTAACCTTTGGCTGATCTTTTTATTCCTTTACCTTTTACTTTCACGGTGAATCTTTTAACTGTCACTGTTCTTTACTTGTCTTCATCTTTACCTGCGTAGTAACTGTGAAATTCTCCTTTTTCATTTACCTTGTCATTCGGAGAAAACTCATTGTCTTTGGAGTTTTTGGGTGATCCTTATTGATAATGATCCATCGCTGCCTCTGATTGTTCTCGCACTCCTAATCCCTTGATGAACAAAGCTTCTGGATCGTCACCTAGAGAGCCTATTTTAAACAATTTTTGGAACTTAGAAATGAAAATTATGTGTTTTTTGATACATCGATCACTTGCAAAATTTAAAGCAATTATATTAATAAAAATGGGATCTCGCAGGGTGGGGAGCAATGGTGGCTTGCAGGTAGCAGGAAATTCATGGACAAAGTCCGGACAAATGGAGGCTTTTGGTTTTTCAATGTTTAGCTGTGGCTTTTCGGGTATTTAGAGACGTTACGAGGGTTACATGGTGCCTCTGGGCTTATCAGTGTAGTGAGTACAGGTCTTCAACATGTTTGAATAGAGTTTACAATTTGTTTTTATGGCGCAGGAGCGGTTTTTTTATTTTCGCATGGTGCATAGGCGGTTAGGTGGTATTAGGTGGAGGGATGCGATAGAAGAGAGAGACAACACGTGGAGGGAAGGAGGGGTGTAAAACCCACCTCTTTCGGGCCTTTAGACTTGCGATAGGGCATGATGGCCATCGGATTTGGTGGAGTGGATCGGACGGTGGTTGGGTGACTTTATAGTGGGTAGGTTTTGGAAGGTGGGTCCGGGGGTTTAAATGAAGCGAAGGGTTTAAAATAATGCGAGGTTTTTATAATGTGGGGCCCGTGGTATATTAAAGCGGAGGCGCTTAAATAGACAGGTGGGGGCCAGGGTTATATGACATCAAAGGATAAAGGTTCTTAAAGCGAGGGCTAAAACCTATAAGGGTTTGGGTATTTTGAAATAAACAAAGTTTTATTTAAAAGAGTGGGTCTTGAATAAATTAAATTTATTTTTAAAGCAATGTAAAAATGGGTTTTTTACATTTTTTCAATGGAATAAGGGGAATGAATGAAGGGGAGAGGATTTTTAGTAATGGGAGTGGGGTTTTAGGTAGGGAAAGGGGTTAAAATGAGGGATTTAGGGTTAAACATGAGATTTCAGGGTATGAGTGTGTTTGGAAAAGGTAATATGAGGGATAATGGATAGGTTTAAATGAAAATAATGAAGTGACATTTCTGAAAATAAATGGTAGTTAGGAAATATTATTTTCAATAGACTATATAAAATACATAGTCATCTAATGATACTGTAGAACACAGGAGACTAATAGAAGGGACCAGTGATGATGATGGGGTGCAGGGGAGCATGAGGGGATTTTTCCTTGTGAACAAATAATTGACATTGCTCACACCTCTTGACTGCTGAAATGCAATCATGATATAAAGTGGGCCAAAAATATCATGTTTGTAGGACGTTTTGGGTGATGGCCATGCCAGAGAGGTGGCCAACGCAAGCCTCATTGTGGCAGTTTTTAAGGGCTTTCTCCGCTTAGTCGTGGGTGAGGCATCAACGTAAGATGGTGTCGATGCCCTATTGGTATAAGAAATCTCCCATGAGGAGGTATCGGGGGGCCTGGTGGCGAATGCATCGACGGTTGTCATGAGTGAGTTGGGGTTTGAAATTTTGGGTTCGTAAAAAGAGGAGAATATCTCCATACCAAGGGTCGTCGGTCGCTATGAGGAAGATATGTTCGTCCAGTAGCGAATCATTTACTCGTGATCCTTTGGTATGACTTGGGAGGTCCGTAATTAACTCGGTTAAGATTAATGCCTTCTTGCCCTTGGGGGAGTGAAACTATAAGTCGTATTCTTACAGAATGACTATCCAACGGGCGTACTTATGGTTCATTGAACGACGCGTAAGCAGATATTTGATGGGGTTAATATCTGTGATGACTGTTGTGGTCTTTAAGATGATGTAGTGGCGAAGTTTTTGGACTGCGTGAATTAATGATAGGGAAGTATTTTCTTCAGGCTCATATCTTAATATAGGGCCTGATAACATTTTTCTAACATAATAGATTACGTGCTCCTTCCCATTTGGGCCCTCCTGGATCAATACTCCAGATAAGGCGGTCTCAGATGTTGATACATACATGATGTAGTCTTTGTTGTAGTCCATGGGACTAATCAGAGGTGCTAAAGACAATGTGTCTTTCATCACATCAAATGATTATTGGGTTGATCGTCCCATTTGAACGAGATTTCCTGACGCAGGAGACATAAGAATCCTTGAGTTCAAGTGGAGTAATCTACGACAAAACGTCTCATAAAGTATGCCTTTCCTTGTAAGATTTGTAGTTGATTGAGGGTTCGAGGTGGAGGTACCTCTTTGATAGCTTGTACATTGAGGGGGTCCACTCTAATTCCTTTTTGGGACAAAATAAAACCTAAAATCCATCTTGTTGTGATGCAGAAGACACATTTGAGGGGGTTCAAGCGTAGGTTTTATTTCCGGCATCATTGCAATACCAGTTGCAGATCCTTGAGGTGGTCTAATCGCTTCTTGGATTCAATGGTGAGGTCGTCTAAGTATGCGAGGATAAGGTGTGCCAAGTCATGAAAGATATAATTCATGGCCCTATGGAAGGTGGCTCCAACATTCTTTAGGTCAAATGGAATTACCTGATATGTGAATGTGCCCCAGGGGGTAGTGAACGTGGTCTTGTACCAGTCGGTGTGAAGAATTTGGATTTGATTGTACCCAGAGAAACCATCCATGAAAGAGAGGGCCTCATGACTTGCAAAAGCATCGATGACTTGGTAGTTGAGTGGGGTAGGGTAATTTTCCATGGAACATGATTTGTTCAAATCACGAAAATCGGTGCAAATGCATATGGTGTCCAGTTTTTTCATGACGGGAACAAGGTTGGAAACCCAAGATGTGTAAGAGATGGGGTAGATAAACCCGACTTTGTGAAGCTTATCGATTTCTCATTTGATTGCTTCTAACTTGGATGGGTGGAATTGATGTTGTTTCTCATGTACTGGTGGTATGTCAGGCGAAGTACCAATATGGTGTTCTACAATAGTGGGACTAAGCCCAAGTATTTCTAATTTTTCCCATGCGAAGATATTTCGATACTCTTGCAATAACTGGGTGTAAGAGGTTATCTCTTTTGGTGAACATGCTGCCCCCAGTGAGATTTCTTCAAAATTTTCAAGATTTCGAGAGATATTCACCTTGATGGTAGGTGAAATGTTTGACATGTTACCCTCTTCGAATGCATTGAGTGCTGGAATGGGATTATTGAACCAATTGAATTTTCCTGATGGAAGGTAATATTTTGATTCAATCACATAAATCTCTTGGTTTCTTGTCTTGTTAGGGCTGAATTTTTTTTCAAGAAGAAAAAATGAGTGGCGATGCATTATATCTAACAGATAATTTGGCTCTATCATGGCCTCGAGGATATCCTCATCTAAGTGGAATAAGGATCCTAAGGGTGATTGATTCTGCACAAGGCCATGAGGAAGAGGTTAGTCCTAATGGAGTTGGTTGGCAGACATGAAAAAGATTCCATCGTCGATGTGGTGGAACTAAACGCAGTCTACAGGGTGCATATAGATTGGGTTTGCACCATCGTTGGTACAAATACTCTCGTAGTTGCAGCTGACTCGATTCCTATGACTGATGAGCAGACAACCCAAGTCATGGTTCTGATACATGATGATATGAATCATATATGGTGTATCGTGTCATTGGCATTTGGTAGGGGAGGAATTTCCATCGTGGGAGCCTACATGGGAGCAAGGCTAGATTCCTCACTAGGCTCAGCACTTTCCGGGATTTGAAAGTTGTGCCTGGTGCAGAGGTTCCTGAATGTTTCCATCAGTGGGCATGCCTCTAGTTCATGGTTATGACCGGTGAAAATGGTGCATGGTACCACTATGCCCACTGAGTAGATTGTGTGGGAACCAACACTAATCCTCATCCCTGAAGTTGACACTCGGAAAGGATCAGGCATAGGGGAGAGAGTCCTTTGCTGCCATTTCTGAGTTTTTGGCTTGGGTATGTCTAACTATTTTGGGGAGTGTAGACTTAATGCTGATCTCATTGCTCGAAGCTTGGGGAGGTGTTCACATTTCATAGTATGGTGAAAATGTGAGCAGAACCGGTAGTAGCATTGTGTGATTTTCTCTTGGTTAGAGAGATTCCTCTGAGGGAGGGAAGATACCATGTGAAATATTTTCATGAGGTTCTTCAGTTCTTCACACTGATTGACCTGGTGGTCGATTGTTTTGCATAGTCTGCATGCTGGCCTAGGCTGGACATGGGTTGTGCTAGGTCGATGCACCTTTCTAACTTTCCCAACATGTTGGTGTGGAAATGGGGTAGGCTCCCTGGGGGGTATCTGCCTTCCATTATGTTTTGTAAGTTCTGAATGATGTAGATTTATGGGCACACTTGATTTGTGTTGATCATGATGGTTTCCCTGACATACTAGATAAGAGTGTCATTCTTGGATGCTCCCATCTTGTTCATTTGGTGACGTGATCGGGTACCAGTGGCATAGCGCTTTTAGGTCTAGGCATGTGGCAACCACATGGTTGCGTGTGTTAGACAATGCACATGTTGGTATTCTCCGTGGAGGACCGGTGGGGGTGACTAAGGGTTCCCCAACCAACCATTTTTTATTTGATAGGAATAGGATGGATCTACTTGTCATGTCCTCCTGCGTTGTCGAGCTATCCGTGGATTCTGTATCAGAGTCATCTTCTAGGGAGAGGTGAACTATGACTGTGCATAAAATAGTTAGCGTTAAGCGAAAACGAGGGATGTAATGGCACTGCTCTAATGGATGATTGCTAGAACATATCGGACATGAAAATTAGGTTGCTAGAAAGCCAACGTAGTACACACGTCAACTGGATACCATCTTTGGAAGAGTTCCAGGGCGGCGCAGTCATAGATGAAATGGTCACGTTCATCGCATAGTGCACAACGTATGATAGGAGGAGGAAAGATGAATGGGAGTCTTTATGGCAACTGTTGTGTCTCCTGCAGGTATAAAATGATGCGAGGTTCTTCCCCATATGACTGTATGGAGGGATCCTTTTGATAGGATTGCTCGACGACATGTAAGGAATCCCTGTATCACGGAATTTCTAGGCAATGATGGCTTTAATTCCCATAATGGCCATAGATAGCACATACGTGGTTGGTACGCAATGCCTTGCCTTGATTTTTGGTGGTTGGTTCCTTTTTACGGGAACTTGTTGTCGCGATATTTACCTCAGAGCTAAGGAGCGATTTAGTTCAGCCAGCTCCAGGAAGATATGGGTAGGGTGGCCTACTGTTTTGCATATGGCACAAGGTTGTAATTCTCGTTGTATGGTGGGATTTTCTACCTTCTTCCCTTTTTTATTGGTTTTCTTAGTCGTAACAATCGGTTTTACGACAGAAATTTCCTTAGATGGGATGGTTGTGATAGTCTCCTTAACAGATGGGGCCTCGTCAGGAGTGAGGGGGATTAACCCTATAGAGGTGACGTTTGTGACTCCTGTCATGGTAGGTGGGACCAAGTACCAAACTGGAATTACAAAAGATAATTTTGGCAACACCAGTGTTGCCAAGGCTTGTTGTGACACAAAACCAGATGGAGGGTAGAGGAAAGGAGGGAGCTAGAGGTGGCGTAGGGTGCAGAGAGGATACCGTGCGTAGACCCTGACGTTACTACTCATCTCCATCTCTTGGCTAGCTTCGGTGCTTGGTGTACACATCATGCACACTGGAGCCTCTACGATATCAGCCGATGGTTTTAAAGGACACTGTGGATATCCTAGGAATGATCTGAGGATGGACGATGGTTTGAACTTGCTAGGGCCATATTCTTGGTACCATGTAAGCGTCTCTGTAGATGTGTCTACATAGGGTAGAACAACATCGACATTTGTTAGGGACCGCTTGTCGTGGTATGTCAATTGGTCGACAGTAATGATGTGATTCTCATGTGGGAACATCATGGTTCAGAAGAAGGAGGAGGCTATGGAAGACATGGCATACATATAAATTTTCCAAAGGAGTATATTGGATACGGGTTGAGCATCCAAGACTTCAATGTCTATAAGGACTATCTTTCTGGCCAAGTAGACCAGGACATTTTGTTAGAGATCGACGGGAGCAGATGTTGCTCGTCGTATAATCTAAGTGTGATGTCCGATGGATTTAGTTATAGAGACCCTAACTTATGCCATACGTTCTTTGACATGATGCATGTGGATGCACACTCGTCAATGATACAATGGTGGATAGTGATGTTTTGGACTGACACCGATATCTGGGAGGCGACCAACGAAGGGAGCCTAAGGGTGCCTTTATCTAAATCGAAAGCCATTAATCACAAATCGGTAGGGTCGATGACACCTAACATGGAACGTAAGGCTTTCCTTTGCTTTTGGCATGTTGTAATACCTCCAAAGTTGACATGGCATTAGGAGATTGGGCTAAATCGTCCACAATTCTATAGTTATGGGCCTCTTTGGAGTGGTTTCCTGCTCACCTAGTTGGTCCCTTAGCCATATTTGACAAAGGTTCAATAGGTATCTTCGATATATTGAATGGTTTTGTTGGTTCACTCGTGCTAGCCGTTGACGAACTATTTTCTGGTGAGGTATCATAATTTTAGTTTCATGTCTTAAAAAATATTTGTTCGCCAGTCATGTAGATTTCGTGGCTATTTTTTCTAGATTTGTCGAGATTTTTTTGCTGCTGTTGGGTGCTAACTATCCCTTGGTGGGGGAAGGGCTCCTACATGATAGCTCTCTGCTGTGAGGATCTCGCTTGTCCTCGTTTACCCTGAATATTCTTTAGCTCGGGGAGATCGGGACAATGTTGAGTGTAATGGCCATATGCACCACAGATTGCACAAGGGTGGTTGGTCCAAAGATTCATCCTCTTTTTCTGCCCTTGGGAGCTATTTGGATCCTGGTTTTGGTTTTGGTTGGAGTTGCCTCTAGCCTAAGATTGCGAAGGGCGTTGTTGATTGTTACCCCCCTGTCTAGGATTTCCCTTTTGTTTGTTTTTTTATTTTTTCCTTGTCGCGTTAGGAGGATAGCTACGATTCTATTGATTTTATGATTGGAATGGTTGTGCCTGGGAAGGTTGCACAAAGTTCACCTATCCATTATTCTGCATGGGTGGGTTTTTCGCTGGGGATTGGGAATAATGGGGTCCTTGTCCCTAGTTTGTGAATGGCTACTAGGGTGGAGCTCTTCTGTCAGCATTCCTAGCTATGTAATGGGTCCCCTAAGCAGGAGGGTATGGTCCTCATTGTTGATGATGGTACAACTACGCCCTATTGTTCATGTTTTTCAAAGGTGCATGATGACTTTGGCAGCTAGGTTGAGAGATGTTCTGGTTAGGATCATACACGTAACCTAGGTATCGAACGTTCATTGCCTAGGTGATTTTGGGTCAGTGACCCAATCAATCCATCTATAGTGTTTGACGCGTCTGAAAATTATTTATAAGTTTGCAGGCATGGGGCGTTAGGTAGGATGTTATAAATGTATCCTGACTGCGTGTAAATCAGCTCGAGCTACAGGGATTTACTGATGGCATCCTCTTCAAATGTAGGTTTTTGAGTTGCCAAATATTTTGAAATATTTGCAGTGAGAGTTTTTAGGAATAGATCTAGCAGAACTCGATCGTCAAGTTTGGCTTTACAAAAACTGTGACATCGACGCCATTCATGGAGATGGTCCGAGATATGGACGATTGGTGTCTGTCTAAAATGTGTTAGTAATTCCATCCCGGAATCATGGTATATGGGTAACTGAAAATATGTGAGGAAAGCGATAGCGAGGGTGCTAAAGGTTCCATGTGTAGCAAAAGGTTTCTCGACATACCATTTCGCAATTGCTTTGGTTAGGGTGCACTGAAATAGTCTCAGCTGAATAGTATCATCAATGATGTTGTTCGATGAACACCACAAGTGGAAATTAATTATATGATTTCCTGGGTCTTCTGCTTGCTTCTCTTCAAATTTTGGAATGTACGAAGGGAGCTTTGTAGGCATGGGGGACCATGTAGGGTTGTGTGCAATAGGGTCATTTGTTAACTTGGTTAGATCGGGTAAGTTCAATGATTCTAAGAATGGTGATTGTGGGTTGAGTGCCATTGTATGCTATGAAAACACAGGGTTCTAGTTAGATATGGGGTTTTTCTGTGACGTACTCGGCTATGTGTTCACTTGGATCCCTGAATGGGTAGCACTCCTATGACCCCTAGGGGTTGTGGTAGGAGTGGTATGTGGTGACCCTATGGGAGTTTCTACTGGTGTGGTATTGGGTGACCCTTGGGGGTTCCCAACTAAATATTCCCTAATAAAGGATGAACCAATAAGGGCGGTGGTGTTCCGTCTTTGAATCCTAATGGCGAAAGACCTGGAACTCCTCCTGCTAATGGGGGGAGGTAAAAAAGACGTCTAGATCAACATGGTCCCGTTGGGCCCATTATGGTGTCGATTAGTTATGGTTTTGGAAAAATTCTTCAGTTCTATGAGAGGGGATATATCAAAGCAAAAATGGTGACCACATACATAAAACAAAGCAAAAAGAAATTTTAATTTTCCTTTAAATTAGTTCTATGTGATCAATCAATCAAAAAATGGTTTTGGTTGTTTTTGCGCGTGATACTCAAAATCCTAGAGACGTAAACATCCTCACACTCTTAATTGTAAATGGGCCTTGTGAAGATATATTTTGGTGGGTACTGGGGCTAACGTCCCGAAAGAACTGGCGACACCTTCCAGCAACCAAATAATCGACCAAGGTAATGGGTAGAGGATCTAGTGTTGCCTACACTGTCACCTATAGGGACGGATGCCCTAGATTTGGCCACTAAGTACCATCATCCCGTGTGAGCGTTCAAGTATTGAGCTTCTTGGTAAATCAACTACCAGTACCGAGAATTAGATGGGTCAGGTGGCCCCAAATAATACTACACACACTGGGGCTAAACTTAACCTCCTCTGAATCGAGTCTCTGTGGTGCTCAAGTTTTCTTTTCCATGGGTGGATAGATGGATTTAAAGCTCCCTATTAAGTCAAATTTTATGTCTCAAGATGTAAACTGACCATGGCAGCTTATTGGATTCCTACCCCCATGGTCCTAACCTGAACTATAATTTTTCTTGTGGCCCCTGTGGGGAAATTTAGTGAGTTAAATTAGGTTATTTTTAAGGAGTATTTACTTCACTTATGGTGTGGAAGTGTGTGAGAAAAAATTGAACAATCACACAGTTGTAAGATGTGGATATGCGGTGATCCTTTACACGTCCCCTATTAATATATGTTTTGATTGTTCTTTGCTATAAGAAAATCATGTGCAGATAGCGGGTTGCTTACAACTTTGCCTAATTAATATAAATTATTAACTAAAGGGATATAGAAAATTATCAGAAGAGAGATTTCATATGCTTGCCTAGGGTCACAAAAAGGTGCAAGGGTAGTAGAGATTACTTGCTTCTCTTAAGATAATTAACTCTTGGTCCCAATTCCTAGTGCACAAATTTAAAATAAAATTAATGATTTATCTAGGAAAAATTGAAAACTAGCTGAGAATATGTGGATTAGGGCCACTTACTTCAGCTAATTATCTATTTTTTGGTGTCTATTTTCACAAAATGAGTTAATTCAAATTGCAACTCAATTTCCCCCTACTTAAACTATGTGATTTTTTTGAAGATAAACTTTAAAATTTAAAACTAGCAACTAGCAATACTAAAACACAACCAAAAGAAAGTTCTAAATAGTCATGTGACACCACACACAGTGCTAGCATTTTTTCTCTGGGATGCTAGTCACTTTACAATTAGGGAATTGAATAAAATCACAGAGAAATTTTGTCTTTGGTTTTTGTGCGGAAAATTTTCACATGTGCATGCAACTCTTCACATAGGTTAGAATTGAACTCGCATGAATCGCCGAGTCTGTCTTTGTAAAGAGTGCATGGTTTTCTCGTAATGAAATTTCCTCGGAACTTTTGAACTTCAAACTTTCAATCTCGGGTGAATGAGCAGAGAAGAAAAGAAGGGGAGTTGTCTTAGCAACACTCAATTCTTGTGCGTAGAGAAGGTCCCTACAACAAGTGCAACCACTTAACTAAAAATTAAATCTAGTGGAGTCGCCAATCCCGTAATGGTGGTTTTGGTGCACAAGTGTACCAATCCAGTGCTTGGGAGGAGTGGTCGCTGCCTCCAAGCTATGGTCACAAGCAGAAAATATGATTAGCAAGTTAGTGAACACATGCTAATAAATATAAAACACACTAAATCATGGAATGTAGTATGCATATAAGGAGAGAAAACACAACTAAACTAAAAATAAAAACAAAATCTCACAAAGAGTCAAACATAACAATAATGCAAATGGTGGAATAAAAGTCCCCTCTTATTTCCCACTATTAGGAAGAAAGATACAACGTTATAATCTTGCCAAAGGATCCTTCGAACTATGGAGTTCTAAGACCCACTGCAAGGAAGTTTTTACCCTTTAGCTAATGTCGCAAGGTCTCTCTCTCTCTACTCCAAAGGATTGAAGTTTTTGGGTGGCCAACAACTGAATCCTCACTCTACTGCTACTCTGGAATTCACATTGATGGGTTGCTCATGAGAAATTTGGCCAGCATAAAAATGTGCTCTCATTTTGTTCATCTCTTGGTGGAAATTTATAGGAAAATTCAAATCCTCCTTCCCTCTCTTTGTACATTTGTGGATGGTGACCCAAGAGAGAGGGTTGATTCCTTTGTGTGCTCACCTAAGGTCCCAAGGTGGCTTAGGTGGCTATCCTTGGGTGACCTCGAGTGTAGGATCATTTACTGAAGTGTGTCAAGTGGTCTCATAAAGTAACTTCCTCCCCTCCCAGGATTGCACTACTTTTTGAGGGAAAGTCATGTAGACCAGCGTTCCTATCGAAGGAAAATGTGTGCAAAGGCACATTTTACATGTGTTTCTCGTGTGCAATTTGATTTTTGCCTCTTGACCTTAGAGATTTAAAGAAAAATTCAGATCCTCTAATGTTCCTCAGCCCTATAAATCCTTCTACCTCACATTTAATAATGTCATCTTTGCTTGTTTTATTTTCTAGTGATAACAAAGGGTCATTTGTCTGGTAACCTTTTAAGAGAGAAGCTTATGTAAATTTTCTTTATTTATATTAATAAATTTCTTGAAGTGGTCATGTTGTCTCAAGTCTTGGACTGTTTCCCTCTTTGAGTTTTTTAACCACATCAAATACTGGTGTACTAATCTGTGATCTATTTGTGAGCAGTGACCTTTGGTGTTTGATATAAGGAACTTACCCTGGCTATCTTACATTTGGAAACTAACATATTTCTCTATCTCAATCAAAGCTTGAGACTCTTCTTCACCATAGTCCGCAATCACATATTCGTACTCATATTCCTCCAACAAATATTCTAGAAACTCCTCTTCTGCTTGATAATCTTCAAGTACTTCATCACAATGTTTCTCATCATCTTCAACATGTCTTTCTTATTCCTTGACAACCTTCAATAGTTTCAATTCATTTCCTTGAATAATTCTAGTAGTTAAATCAACTCTGTTCAGTTCTAAAAAATTCTTTTCTTCAGTATGAGTCATATTTGTCCCATCTTCCTCTTCATTATCGTTCTTCTCTTTCTCACTATTACGCGACACTTCCATCTGTCCTTCTGGGCTGACTGATTCTTCCTCATTCACATCTCTACCTACAAATTCTTCAAGAAGCCTCATTTCTTCATCAAAATTACTAAAACTTAAATCATTTACATTAGGTCTCAATCCATGGCTTGACTCAGACTCGCTTAACAAATTTTCTACCAAGAAAATCTCTTTGTTAGCTTCCTCAAGTGTTACATTTGTATGCTTGACATGTCATCTTGTTGGCCGGATAAATCGTTCTTGCGGACAAGACCGATCTCCCTAGTGTCAGAAGACAATCTAGCAACAAATGAACAACTAAGTTTGTCTTTCTCTAAGTATATTCATTTTACAAATAAATGCTATGAAGGTGTCGATCCTACCTTAGATCCAAATGCTTATTTGCGGTCGCAGTGCTTCCGTTGCATCAATAATCCTTCATCGCAACAAGGGCCCTTTTGTCACAAGAAAGTATTATCTTTCGTTTATCTGCAATCACAAACAATAAAATATCAATAGCACCTGTATAACAAATAATCATAAAACATACCTATCATAGTGATCAAGGAATCTATGAAATAAACGATCAAACGACAGCTTATTGAATTAAACAATCGAACGAAAATTTATTGAGAAAAACAGAACTTGATTGTATTAATCTTAAAATATACAAAAGAACCTTACAACCTTAGCCTTGATGTTCGAAAGGCCTTCCCGGGGTCCGAAGCAGGAATCTCCTCTACTTTGATAAGTCTTGCACTCTTCCTCCAGGAGCATAAAGAGGTATGTGATCTTTCCTCTCAAAAGCTCAGCAGAAAGAAGTCTAAATCTCAACAGCACTTCAGCTCAATCACACATAAAGCTTGAACTCCAATTCTCAATATCCAAAATCTCAATCTCCAAAAGCTTAACCTTTCTTAACTTGTTAACCCCTTGAGGCTACCCAATGCCTCCTTTTATAGAGCAGATGAGGAGGTTAGGATTCCACCTTTAAAGGGATAGAACCCTCCTTCAAAGGGATAGGCTCCTCACATCAAGGGATTAGTTCCTTAAGGTGTGGGATACATGCACCTTACCAAAGCGTACTCATCCCCAAAAATCTCATCCAGAACCTTCTAGAATTGACCAAAATTCAACTTTTTTGGTTTAATTTCGCGCATTTTTGACTTTACAGGGGTACCGCACCTATAACACTGGAAAAATGCGTTCTAGAACGCAGTTTATCTTCACCTTACCTGCGTACCCTAGCCAAAAACGCATGCAGGCTTCATGTTACCTGCGTACCCTGAGTTTCAGAGATTTTTAGGGTTTTTCTTCCAGTTCTGAGGCTTGGAATGAGGAACAAAGGTTGTAAGACTTGCAAAGGAGGCATGTATGAGTGTTTAATGAGCTCATACAGTCAGCAGAATGTCAAGGTGACATTTTTAGTGTAACAGATTGCCCCCTAAAGTACTAAGTCTGAAATAGATGAAGATGAAGTCTGTCATATTTGAAGAGTGAAGTACTTTATCATTTCGAGGATCATCCTATGGACACCCCAGTCGGAACCTGTAAAAAAATTCAATGCAAAATATATATATGTAATCATATCATCGCTGAGGTAGGCATTCCCATACTCAGATCAAAAACTAACTAGAACTAACTTAAATTGTTCTGATACAGGAATGATTTTGAATACATAACAGTATAGACATATGTCGACACAGCATGGACGCAGCCATCTGTTTATAAATAGTCCACTGTATAATAACAAAACTCCTCGCAGCCTGGATGGTGGAAACTAGATCCAGGGTCTTGATTTCCGCATCTCGAACTAGTACGATTCTATCCATGTGAATAAATGTGTTGAAGTCGAATATGGTAGAAACCACTTGATTACCAGTCAATGATGTGAACTGTTAACAAGTGTGAGAGAAACCACCAGTAATGTCAATGGCTCTCAAAGTACCCAGTACAATCCATGAAATGTGAATGAATGAGCTGAAGTCGAACATCTCATGGAATCATTCAATCGAAGGTCAATGATGCAACCTGTCGTCGAAGGCGAGAAACCTGCCATTGAGGCATGCAGATTTCAAGGTACTGACGATTTCTGGATCAACTTCCTAGATAATGAGCTGTCGTCGATAGAAAGTGATCCATCGTAGGCAAGCCCACAACACGAAATCATAGATCAAGTTTTGAAATTATATTGGCAAGGACTGACTCAGGGATGGTCAAAATGGATGACAGATATTTTGCAGATGAATGGTTTGTTTGAACTGTCCTCTTGAACACATAACGACAATGCAGATGGCTTGGTAACAATTGACCCAAAGCTAATACCCAGAAACCAGCTAAAGACTTTCAATATGGTTTGATTAACTGTCAGGCAAAGGATTTCCCAACCCAGGTGAACACAAAGTGTCGTGTTCAAGAGTGGTTAACGATTTTCTGAATAATCAAGATGTAACAAACAGGTTCGTTTTTCTCTCTTTTTCCCCACCATTTCTGGCAAGTACCTCTTTATTTTTAACAAGCTTGAGTAGATAACATTTGCTTGATTATAAGCTCATCCTTCGGATGAGTCCAATTTAGTTTAAAATTCGAACCCTAAGAAGGAGTGGTTCGTTCCTGTTGAAAATTAAATAGGTCCTTTACTGTTAAGTTTTAACGAGTCCAGTATAGGAGAAACTCGGTGTTTTTCAGTTTTAGGGAGTCAGAAGAAAAACTTAAGAAAACTCCATGGGTGTACTTTTTCGTAAATTTAGTCTCTCGAGCCCGAAAAAGGATAAAATAATGTGGGAGAGAACTCTATTGACCGTAATTAGTCAACATATACCTTTTTCGTAAATAGTCCATTTCAGTCCGTAAAAGGGGTAAACTTATAATGAAGGGACGATCATTCATTTACTTTAACGAGTTCGAATAATCAAGTACTCGACAATCTTTTCATATTTAGAGAGTCTGAAAAGGGCTTAAAAGAGAACTCCAAGGTTTCGCTTTTTCATAATTTTCAAGAGTCCGAAAAGGTGATAAAAGTATACTCAGTAGTTTCGCTTTTTCTGTAAGTTTTAACGAGTTCGAAAAAGGGATAAAAATGTACTCCTGGTTTTCACTTTTTCGTAAGTTTTAACGAGTTCGAAAAAGGGATAAAAATGTACTCCTGTGGCCGACTTTCAATTTAATTTACGAGCAGGAAAAGACGGAAAGAACTCGGCATTTTCATGTATTTTACGAGAATGAAAAATAGAAAAATAATCTCAGGATTTTCATGAGTTTAACGAGTCTCGAAAATAACTGAAATTGACTCAAGATAGGTTTCATTTTTACAGAAGCTTGAAACAGAGAAAAACTATGCTTCAGAGTGGTTTCATTTTTACACAAGCTTGAAACAAAGAGAAAATTGTGCTTGATGCCCCCTAAGAGTAACTGCTAGAGCGCATGCCCCCCCATCTTCATTTAATTCAACTAAGTACACTAGTAATAAATAGCTGGATGGAATGAAGGTTCTTTTACGAGATCATATGATAGACCCGACCTAAAAACTAACCTAACTATGACTTAACATCTACGAGATCTAGTCAAAGACTCGATTCAATTAGGGGAGGGTTTGTTTCATTTTTTAATGAGCTTGACACAGGAAAAGAACTATGCTCATGGCAACGTGTTTCATTTTTTAACGAGGTTGACACAGTAAAAGGAACTATCCTCAAATCTACTCTATTTCTAATCTACCTACATAACCTACTGATTCATTTTTTAATGAGGTTGACACAGGAAAAGAACTGTCCTCATACCTAATTCATTTTTTAATGAGGTTGACTTAGTAGAAGGAACTATCCTCTGAACAACTGATTCATTTTTTAACGAGGTTGACACAGGAAAAGAACTGTCCTCAGACCTAATTCATTTTTTAATGAGGTTGACTCAGTAACAGGAACTATCCTCTGACCAAATGATTCATTTTTTAATGAGGTTGACACAGGAAAAGAACTATCCTCATATCTAGTCATTTTTTAATGAGGTTGACTCAGGAACAGGAACTATCCTCAGACCAACTGATTCATTTTTTAACGAGGTTGACACAGGAAAAGAACTGTCCTCATAAACTACTTATATCTAATCTATTAATCTACTCTCTACACTCTACCTACTGTTTCATTTTTTAATGAGGTTGACACAGGAAAAGAACTGTCCTCATGGAAGCTTGTTTCATTTTTTAAATGAGCTTGACACAAGAAAAGAACTATGCTCTAGACTAGCTGATTCATTTTTTAATGAGGTTGACACAGGAAAAGAACCGTCCTCATCGCCAACTGATTCATTTTTTAACGAGGTTGACACAGTAAAAGGAAATTTCCTCACTCACTGATTCATTTTTTAACGAGGTTGACACAGTACAAGGAACTCTCCTCACTCACTGATTCATTTTTTAACGAGGTTGACACAGTACAAGGAACTCTCCTCACAGAAAGTCTTAGTTCTTGCGGACAAGACCGATCTCCCTAGTGTCAGAAGACAATCTAGCAAAAAACGAAAAACTAAGTTTGTCTTTCTCTAAGTATATTCATTTTACAAATAAATGCTATGAAGGTGTCGATCCTACCTTAGATCTAAATGCTTATTTGCGGTCGCAGTGCTTCCGTTGCATCAATAATCCTTCGTCGCAACAAGGGCCCTTTTGTCACAAGAAAGTATCATCTTTCGTTGATCTGCAATCACAAACAAGAAAATATCAATAGCACCTGTATAACAAATAATCATAAAACATACCTATCATAGTGATCAAGGAATCTATGAAATAAACGATCAAACGACATCTTATTGAAATAAACAATCGAACGACAATTTATTGAGAAAAATAGAACTTGATTGTATTAATCTTAAAATATACAAAAGAACCTTACAACCTTAGCCTTGATGTTCAAAAGGCCTTCCTGGGGTCTGAACATTAAAAGCCGCCAATTTGTTGGCCGATAAATCGTTCTTGCGGACAAGACCGATCTCCCTAGTGTCAGAAGACAATCTAGCAACAAACGAACAACTAAGTTTGTCTTTCTCTAGATATATTCGTTTTACAAATAAATGTTATGAAGGTGTCGATCCTACCTTAGATCCAAATGCTTATTTGCAGTCGTAGTGCTTCCATCGCATCAATAATCCTTCGTCGCAACAAGAGCTCTTTTGTCACAAGAAAGTATCATCTTTCGTTGATCTACAATCACAAACAAGAAAATATCAATAGCACTTGTATAACAAATAATTATAAAACATACCTATCATAGTGATCAAGGAATCTATGAAATAAATGATCAAACGACAGCTTATTGAAATAAACAATCGAACGACAATTTATTGAGAAAAACAGAACTTGATTGTATTAATCTTAAAATGTACAGAAGAACCTTACAACCTTAGCCTTGATGTTCGAAAGGCCTTCCCGGGGTCCGAAGCAGGAATCTCCTCTACTTTGATAAGTCTTGCACTCTTCCTTCAGGAGCAAAAAGAGGTATGTGATCTTTCCTCTCAAAAGCTCAGCAGAAAGAAGTCTAAATTTCAACAGCACTTCAGCTCAATCACACATAAAGCTTGAACTCTAATCCTCAATCTCCAAAATCTCCATCAAAACTTAACTTAAAACTTAACCCTTTGAGGCTACCCAATGCCTCCTTTTATAGAGCAGATGATGAGGTTAGGATTCCACCTTTAAAGGGATAGAATCCTCCTTCAAAGGGATAGGCTCCTCACATCAAGGGATTAGTTCCTTAAGGTGTGGGATACATGCACCTTACCAAAGCGTACTCATCCCCAAAAAATCTCATCCAGAACCTTCCAGAATTGACCAAAAATCAACTTTTTTGGTTTACTTTCGCGCTTTTTTGACTTTACAGGGGTACCGCAGGCATTACACTGGACAAGTGCGTTCTATAACGCAGTTTATCTTCACATTACCTGCGTACCCTAGCCAAAAATGCATGCAGGCCTCATATTGACTGCGTACCCAAGGCTTTTTTGAGTTTTAAGGATTTTTCCTCCAGTTTCAGGGCATGGAATGAGGAACAAAGGTTGTAAGACTTGCAAAGGAGGCATGTATGAGTGTTCAATGAGCTCATACAGTCAGTAGAATGTCAAAATGACAATTTTTAGTGTAACACATCTTCCTTCTCTTCTTCTTTCTTTTGGCTACCCATATAAGCCAAAATCGCTCTGCTTACAGCTCTAGAAGTATTTTGAAGAGAAATATCTTCCTTCAACTGTGTATGAGCTTCCTCATGAGACCTAACTATCTCATCTTTAATCTTTAAAACAGATAAGATTTTGTCTCTCCTCTTCCTCTTCTTTGACAATACCCAAATATTGTCCAACATTATGTATCACACCTGCAAGCATACACAAATTTTTAATTTCAAAATCATAAGGCTTAGTAGCCTCAACTGATGGTTCAACCATCATTGCTCCATCTTCAAGTTCACAAGGAACTTGTTCTTCTCCAACAAATTTCTTTTGTTGTAGCTCATCTCCTTTGAGCTTCTCCAACCTCAATTGAACATCCATTGTCTGCTCAAGCTTCCTAAGCTCCTCTATAAACTAAGTATTCATCTGATGCTCTCTCTTCTCTTGTAACCTATGCCATTTCACCTTATTTCTCATTACATAACCATACCTCTTGTCTTCTTTACTCCTCTCGAACAACTCCATCAACAAACTAAGATGGGTTCTTATCTCAGCCTTTTCTCTGTCATACTCTTCATCACTTATCTTCCTTCCCATGCCATTTACTTTGGCATCTCCCTTCTCTCTTCTTCTATTATGGCTTCTCTCTGCACCTCTGCTATGACTATTAGTAATCATCTTCTTCTCCATATCCATGCATTTCCTCACACTTATTATGAGTTGCACTAAGCCTCTACAATAGCAGTTATCTTTCACCCTGCTACAACTACTTCACCAAGCTTCTCTTCGGTACTTGATATTTTGGAAATATTGGTTCTCTATCTAGAACCTTCTAAGATTTATTCTTTTCTCCTTCTAGGCTTCTACACTTAACTCATATTATATTGATAACACTCAACCTTTCTCTTATATTCCAATCCTTAACTGAAACATTCAGGTTTTTCCACACCGTTCTTTCTCAAGAAGTCTTTGCCATATTCTTTCATCGTTGCTTCAAAATGTGATATACTTGCTGAGATACTCCTCATATACTGCTACCTACACTCCAAAAAATGTTATAAAAAAAAAATATCGTAAGCATATCAAAACTTAACAGACCTTCTCCTCGCTATCAATATTTCAAAATCTTTCTCTTAACAAACTTTCATGGCCACACTAAATGATTTTGCTCAGATTCCATCTCCGACTGATCTAACCTCTTTCCTCTCTCCAAAAGAACATTCACTGCTCTGATACCAACTGATAACCTACCAAGTGTATGAATCAAAATAGGTAGCTCTAAAACACTAGGCTTGTAATAGTCCCAAATGGGAAATGCAACAATATTAAACAATTAAACGGTAAAATAACGTAGATCATCAAGATTATAGTAGGAGGACAATATGGAGAGCTTATAAATTTGTTTACAATATCATAATAAATGTACAATGAGGGCCATAAGATGTACAACAGGAAAAAGAAGACTCCAATAGAAGAAAATCCTCAAAAAGAGGTTCAAAAAACATACATATGAACAGGAACTACCTTGACAATGTTATTTTTATTATGCTGCAATAGTTGTCGATTAAAACTTAGATCTAGAGAAAAATTATGCATGTAAAGTAAGATCTATGACAGATCCATACATTATAAAGACTCTCCTTTAAAATCCCCTTGGGGTTTTCAACAATACATGAAGCACATGGAGTAGATCTGAGATCTAAAAGCTGCAGATCTGCAAAAATATTAAGATATTTAGGAATATTTAGATATATGTAGATCAGATCTGAAATGTAAAATATGTTGATCCTCTCCAATGGATCTCCCCAAAAAATGACAATCACTCCTCCAGAAAGTTATGCCAAAAGTCCCTACAACAACACCTACAGAAAAACATAGATCTGGAAGTAAAACTGTGCTGTAGAGTTTAAGATATGTTGGCCACATGCCAAGATCTGAATCTGATGCTTCACTGATCCAATACTCACTTTCCAATGGGATATAAGCCTTCCCCACTGAAAAGGAGCACTAGAATGGTCTATATATAAGTATATATAGCCTCCACTTGTTGTAGCTTACAAAGACAACCAAACCCTCAACAGGATCTGCGTTGTAGTTGGAAGAAGAAGCTTGGCCTTCAACCTGATAGTTGACAAGAAATGCAAACTCTTCCAAGAGGCCTCTCAAGGATAGAGATGGAATTCATAAACAGGAAGACCTTGTGCTATACAACACAATTCTCAACTAAACAACAAGAGAATGATATATGTCTAAACAGACAATATATTCAAAAATATAATGTTCATCAACCCCCTTCTCATGCTGCCATCCTATTCCTTTTATAAGTTGAGAGCTTGAAAAACCCTGAACCACCTCAATGAAATAACATCTTTCACATGAGCCATCCCCATCTAAAACTGCATTGTGCCTCATTGATGGCCACTCCTCCAAGACAACGTTGTATATTTGGTCATGGTTGACCCAGTCAAAATGTTCAGCCCCTTTCACACCTAAGGGTTCCTTCTTACTCGGCCAAGATATAGCCTTTTTCACATTTGGGATTGATTTATTTACTTTTTTGGAGTTTTATGATCCTCCTTTACAATTTTATTCATGAAACAGAAAAGTAAAACAAAGTTGAATATTCCCACTAGCTTAAGGCTAATTGGGAATATTACAGTCCTCCCCTCCAAAGTGTTGCTTGTCCTCAAGCAACTAATAAGGTGAGTTCTACAGCTCTTCTCCTCTTCCATTTGTGACACAAACATGTGATAAAATTCCTCCATAAGCTAAGTGTTCACCAAACCATCCCTCCATGAATTTCTCCTCCAAATTTCTCATGAGATGCAAATAGCCCATCCCTTAAGGAGACAATAGATCACATGAAACAAAAATGGTTTGCCCAATGTTCTCCCTGAAATATGTATCATAAGGTACATAGAGAATATCCATCACATGGGGCACACACATGCCTCACCCCTTCCTCCATACATCCCCATAAAAAGTACAAGTACATCATCAATGTAGGGGATCAAAACAACATATATGCAAACAGAAATTTGTGCATAAGGAGGTGGGTCATAGTCCCACATGTGGAACCAGTGCAGTGCATCTCCTACCTGCATCAGATCTAGATGTGGTAAGTGGTTTTCCCACCACTTACATGATGCCCATACCATCTCACCATAGCTATAAGTGTGAGATATATTTGGTGCCTTAGGGAAGCACCCATCATGCTGTAAAATATCTCTTTGCTCATCAAGGGAGTGGCCAAATTCAGAAATTTTTGTGGCCCGATATTGGTCATGAAGTTTACAAGATACAATACTCCTCCTTGGAGCCATGGCCTACATAAACATGGTGAAATAATGCATCTAAAATAATAATATAAAACATGTTTTACAAGAGCATGTTCTTCACCAACAATCCTCCTCATATATATGGAGTGGTGCATAGATCTATCCTCTTTCTCAAAAAGAGAAAGAGAGGGCTGATTTAACTCTCCCATATAGTTATTTTTTTTCTCCATCTCCACATGGTACATGCATCTTTGACAATGCTGATATAGTTCTCCTTCAAAGCCCTCCCAATAGTAGCTCCTCAAGATGATTTTGTTGAGCTTCATGGAATTGGTGTGGCTGAAACGGAACTCTTCATAGGCCCTTTGTAGTAAATTCTCCTTGAGTTTGGAGGCTCTAGATAAGAAGATCCTACCATGATCATAGATGACTCCATATTGGATGAATAGCCCTCATAATGTAGCAAGTCATCAAGAATCATGCATGTGTGAAGATCCTTGGAATATTCCACCAATAGTTGGGATTTCCAATATGGATCTAATCTACCCAACAATGACAGCGCTGATAATGTGTCAATTAAAATCTCTGCCATGTTGCTGCTCTTCTCCTTGACATCTCCCATGCCAAAGGTGTATGTTGGAAGGCCATGTCTCCCATTTCTCTCCTCCTTGACATCTCCCATGCCAAAGGTATAAGATGGAAGGTTGTTATTCATTCCTTGCTGCCCTTCTTGCATATGTACATGCTCAAAAGAAAGTGGAAGTTCTTGGAAGTGAATCTCCCATGGAATGCCATCATCTACCCTAAACCTCCTTGGTCTTGCCAAAGTATGCATGTGTGACCACCATCTCCTATCATGTATGGAAGACTGCTCTCCAAATGAGATTGTCTTTTGATTCTCCACAATCAAGGATTGCCTCCCTTGCTCCATGATGGTGTCACTATTCATTCTTGCAACATCTTTTATCAGCGCAGTATGAGATGAGAGAATTGATAATGGTGATAAGGAAAAAATATTTCCCCTCTCCTTGATCTTTCCCAATACTCTCAGCACTGTAGTATGGTCTTCTAACACTCCCTTTCTTCTTGGATCTATGAATGGAGCATCAATGCATGAAACATCTTTCACAAAATATGAATTAGGTGGTCTCCCAGGTGGTTTACCACAATATAATGATGTCTTGTGGTTCATTCCCATGTGCATAACATATGGGATCACTATATCAATGCTTCCACTCCGCAATTCCATCTCTGATTTTTGTGTGGAAGTCTCAAGATAATGGGGTATCACTCTTAAGGATGCAAGAGTGCCTCTGATTGGAGAAATTTCCCCATATTTTCATCGATGTAATAGTGGATCACCCCCTATCATGTCAGGTCTATGATCCTTCCTCTGTTCTTCTTCTCCTACCTCCTGCAAGATCCCAAAGTCTAAGATGCTTCCTTCAGATGTAGTTAACCCTTGAAGACCCAACATCTCCTTGGTGTCGAGAGTTTTGATCACAAAGGACTGATTTGTCATAGTGTGTGTTCCCAAAATAGTATGCAATGTTGGAACACATTCCCTCCACTATTTTGTCTCATTGTCTATCATCATAGACACATGCTTCTCATTCTCTTCATGTGTAAGATCCCTGGGAACTTCTTGCAAAGACACAAGAGGCCTCCTAGTGGAAGAAATTTCTTCACCTCCATCCCCTAATAAAAGTATATATCCTCCTGTTGTCACAGCGCTGGAGTATCTTTCCAGCTCTTCCTCTCCCTTCTCCTCATCAATGGAGAATGACTCATCATTAAGAGATCCTTCATCTTGATCTCCTCTTGAAAAAGGAACCCTCATGTCTTCTTCTTGAGAAGAATGTTGTTGCTGAAGTGGGGCCTTTGCCCTTGGATAATCATGTAGCAGATCTTTAACCCCCTCAACAACGTTCTGGAATGGAGTTATCTTCATGGATACTTCAATATCATGCAAAGGTTCTGAATTCTTGGGCTTGGTTTGCTCTCCCAAGGAAGTTCCAGATGGCTTCAAATCAAATCTTTTCACTAACCTCCTAGTGAACTTTGCATAAGTAGAGATGTTTACATTTTTTAATGAAGAAGATTCAAATAACCACCAGGCATAAGCCTTACCTTGGAGATGCAGCGCTGCTACTCTTATGGATTCTTCTTATAAAACTTGATGCAGCTGGAAATATGTGTCTAGCTTCTTTACCCAAGACTTGGCTGAGCTCTCGGGTGATCCATCAAAAGTAGGTAGGAATATCCTACCCAAAGTGTGCTACATGCACCCTATTCTTCTATTGTATTTGCTGGAACTTATTTCTTATTTAAGTTGACAAAACTTCGGGAAGATTAGATGATCCTTGAATATTTTAGACTGATATTCATATTCTTGGAGATAGTCACCGAGAGTCCCCTCTTTTGGTGTCTCTCCTTTTGCTTCTTCTCTTGCTAGGAATGTAGGCATGCTACAATGTTGTAGATTTGATTGTGTGGTTGAATGCTCACACACATAATATGAATAACTGGGACTTTCCTCTCGTGCAATCCTTCTTGAGTGATCTTCATGTCTTTCCCTCCTCATTCCCTTGATTTCTCTTTTCATTCCATGCATAGTTTGAAACCGAGTTTTTTAGAACTCTTTCCTTTTCATTCTTCCAGTTAAAGGGGTTTCACCCTTGTCTTATTTTTCTTCAGTGTAATCAAACTTCTTTTGTCTCTTCTTTTCATGAAAAGATGTATTGGCTTCTTAGAAAGCACAGGCTGTGCCAAGATGATGCTCTGATACCACGGTAATATTCCCAAATGGGAAATGTAGCAATATTAAACAATTATGCAGTAAAATAACGCGGATCATCAATATTATAGAAAGAGGCCAATATGTATAGCTTCTGAATGTGTTTACAGGAGCATAATGAATGTATAGTGAGGCCCATAAGATGTACAACAGGAAAAAGAAGACTCCAATAGAAGAAAATCCTCAGAAAGAGGTGCAAAAACCATACATATGAACAGGAACCACCTTGAAAGCATTATTTTTATTAGGCTACAAAAAATTTTGATTACAACTTAGATCTAGGCCAAAATGATGCATGAAAATTCAGATCTATGACAGATCAATACACTATAAAGACTCTTCTTCAAAATCCCCTTGGGGTTTTCAACAATACATGAAGCACGTGGAGTATATCTGAGATCTAAAAGCTGCAGATCTATAGAAATATTTAAATATTCAGGAATATTCAAATATATGAAAATCAGATTTGAAATGTACAATACGTTGATCCTCTCCAATGGATCTCAAAGGTGAAGGGCAAATCCCCAACACATGAAAATCACTCCTCCAGAAAGTTATGCCAAAATTCCCTGCAACAACACCTGCAGAAAAATGAAAATCTGGAAGTAAAATTGTGCTGTAGGGTTTAAGATGGGTTTAAGATATGTTTGGCCACATGCCAAGATCTGAATCTGATGCTCCACTGATCCAATACTCTCTTGCCAATGGGATAGAAGCCTTCCCCACTGAAAAGGAGCACTAGAATGGTCTAGATCTGAGTAGATCTAGCCTCCACTTGTTGTAGCTTACAAATACAACCAAACCCTCAATGGGATCTACATTGTAGTTCGAAGAAGAAGCTTGGCCTTTAGCCTAATATTGGACAAGAAATGAAAACTCTTCCAAGAGGCCTCTCAAGGAAAGAGATGGAATTCCTAAACAGAAAGACCTTATGCTAAACAACACAATTTTCAGCTAAACAACAAGAGAATGATATATGTCTAAATCGAAAATATATTCAGAAATATAATGTTCATCAACCCCCTTGTCATGTTTCCATCCTTTTCCTTGTATAAGTTGAGAGCTTTCAAAACCCTAAACCACCTCAATGAAATAGCCCCTTTCACATGAGCCATCTCCATATAAAACTGTGTTGTGCCTCATTAATGGCCACTCCTCCAAGACAACGTTGTAGATTTGTTTATGGTTGATCCAGTCAAAATGTTCAGCCCCTTTCACACCTAAGGGTGCCTTCTTACTTAGCCAAGATATAGCCTTTTTCACATTTGGCATTGATTTATTTACTGTTTTGGAGTTTTATGATCCTCCTTTACAATTTTATTCATGAAACAAAAAAATAAAACAAAATTGAATATTCCCATTAGATTAGGACTAATTGGGAATATTACAAGGCTACTCTATAAGTCTCAAGAAAGAGACTTCAATCCTTCCACCTCTATTAATTTCATTTAATGAAAATTGTGCTTTATAAGCTATACATAAAAATGGAAGGATTAGTTTTTAGAGTTTTGCACTAACTGCAATACCTGAGCATGATTAAGGGAATAAAAGAGCATGTCAACACTCTGTTATTCAAAACCCATGTGCTCATTTACCTTCAATGTAGCTTGGTGTGTGATAAGGATGAAGGTGCAAATAGGAACTCAACTGCTTGTTCAGGAACTGAACTGCTGGTTCAGGAACAAACTTCTGGAACAAGAACAATAATACCTTCTAGAACAGACCTCTGTGAACAGGAACAAATCATCCTCCTTGGCTATGCTTGCTGGTTTCCATTAACCCTTCGTGTTTACTCCATTCGATTTGTTCGTTCTTCTTCAATATATCTGGTATTTTTTAACTCCACTCTAGTTCTCAACCATCTTGAACTCCTCAGTTTATAAGAGAGATTCCCTTTTTCATTCAACTGGTCTCGCACATTCCAACAACGCACATCATACTTTGTTTTCAATCCCTCTTGCACAAAAGATTCATAAATACCAATTCCAAAACCATGCAATTAACATTAAACCTGGTAAGCTATGTAATACAACACTTATGCAAACATAGCAAGTCATTTACAGTCACGTAGTCTACAAAAACCCATTATAAAGATCAATTCGGAACTCCTCAATAAAGGATATTTTTGGAGAATCGCTCAGGACTTGCCAAATAAAGCCTATTCTGCACAAAACCCAGATGGCGAAATTTCAAATTTTGTCTTTCTTTGAGCATAAATTGACCTGCAAGTTTGGTGGTGATTTTCCTTCACAAATTTCCCTTCGATATTGAATTCACCATTTGACCTCCTTGAATTCACAACTCCAGGTCTTTTGCGCTCAGATATCAGTAACTATTATAATTTACAACAATATGTAAAATTTCTATCTTCATCACTAAATTTCTATACCTCTGAGACTAATCTGATTCCACGACTTCTGCAAATAGTGCTTCAACACCTGAAGATGAATTCGAAGCTTTGGCTCCTTCTCCTTTATTGACCCCTTAATTCAATAGATTAATCCATAGACTTACACATAATCAAATACACACAAACTATTCTGGTACTGTCATAAACTTCATACGATGTCAGTTAATTAATCTAGCACATTTGTAACAATGTTCCCATACATAATTCAAGCATCAATCGTGTGAATTTAAAAGTTATTGTTCATCAACTGAAGGGATTAACAATGAATTCATTTCAAAAATGTGTTAACCACCATTAATCTGGAACGCTTTGATCCTCCTCCCATAAATAATTTGTCACCATTGAAAAATACACAAAAAATCATTATTAACCTGTATTCCTATTACAACAACAATTATCTTCCAATAACGCAACATAGGATCAACTAACATTTTATAAATATCTTAAATCATCATGCTTATGATAGACTCCTACAATTTTTCGTCATTTCACAGAGGAAATGCAATGTAACCTGAAGACTATTTCATTCATACAAATTTTATACATGTATATATACTCAAAATTTCACCTCTATCATCTGTCTATGGCTTGATTTTCTTCATTTAAAATGGCCTCACCTATTGCCTTTGAGGCTTACAAATATACACAAAAGGATTTTACAACCAATTATGGTTCAGATCCATAATCTTCTCAACCATATCCTAAAAATCCTCTAAATCCACTTTTAACTCAACTCAATCCCTATTATAGGACCTCCTAATCCCTAAGATCTTCATGAGATCTTTACAAGTCTAATATCTCTTGTATTCCTAATTATGTAAGAATATTTATATTTAAAACCTCACACAAATATTTCTCGTTCAAATTATTAAAAATATACAAATTTACTACTAATAAATTGAATTCTTTAACAAACACTAGACCCCCTAAGTCAATAAAAAATACAATGATTTTTCAAGCAGGATGCTCCTACATCAGTCTCTCACAAGGCTCCAACCTTGTATGAGGACTCCAATCCTAACCTATGAATCCAAGCTACAACCTAATATCTCATAAGGCTCCAACCTTGTATGAGGACTCCAATCCTCAAATATAAATCCAATCTCCAACCTACTCTTCAAGGTATATTTTATGTCTGCTTCAAGGACTACAATGTCTACTCCAAATTTCTTCTTAGCAATGTCTTCAATATTTTCTCAAACGGTCGTCAAGTATGCTTCAAAATTCACCCTTAGTTTTTCTTTAAGAGATCACCAAGTATGATACAAGGAGTACTTTTATTTTTTCTCAACATTCTTCAAATATACTCCAAAAAGGGTTTTTTTAGAATGATTATAGAACTTCTCCTAGATGCCTTCAAATTTGCCTTCAAAAACTCCTTCACAAATTTATCTTCAAGTATACCAAGATCTAGCTCAATATCTGCCTCAGTTCTACTTTCACGAACGACCTCACAAATATGCTCAAAATGGCTTCAAAGGAAACTCAATACAATCTTCAATATCTGCTCCAAATGGTCAATCAAAAAGAATATTTCCAATATCACACTTCAAGGATCAATCTTAGGCTTCAAAAAAACATTCACGACTAGCTGAAAATAAAGCTAGTATATGTTCAAGGTATTTTTCCAAAATTGTTGACAAATATGCTCCTAGTTATAATTCAAAAACATAGGTCCAATTATTATCCACATGACCAAATTCTTCTCCTTCACAGGGCCAAATATGAGGAAGGTTAGGTCAAGTAACAATGTCCAAATATTAGAGACTAAGGTCTATCAATTTGTAGGGTCCAAAATTAGAGAATGAGGTGTTGCCTTAGGTTGAAAGTCTAATACCTCAGGCTCAAGCATATAGATCCAAGTACAAAGACCCTTCTTAAATTTTTACAAGTACATATCTTAGTACAAAGATCCTTCTTTCGTAGACTAAAATATTCTTTAAAGAATTCAAGTTATGTTCGAAAATATGATCAGAAAATTACCCAAAAAAACTTTAAACCAAGAACCAAAATCCTTCTTCAATTTTTCCAATGGTTCATGAGATATGAACCTAAAATTACTTTCACAGACCCAAAATTTTCTTCTTTCTTACTTCCTTGAGTGATTGCCAAAATGGAGGAGGGAAGACTGTTATTTATAGTAGTCATACTAAATCATCACATCTCTTAGAGGGACAACTTCATATCAAGGTAGGCTGACTTACGCATCAATTTTGGTGTTTATTAAATTTGTTTTTAAGGTGTGGCACAATACCATAAATCAATTTCAAGTGAAGAAAATATCATCATTCTATATATAGGTCCATTAACCAAAGAAAAATGTTAATGTTAGTCATAAATGTTTACTAATGAATAACATATCTCTCTACTAGTAGTGGATATAAGTGACTAGCCCACAATGTTGCCTCACTCCAATGAAAAATTTGTATATTATTTCATTCTACTTATTCTTGCTTGTCACTTTCTTTTTCACCAAAAATCCAAACTTGATGGTCTCTCACTTGTAAGGTTTTTATGATGGTTGGCCCTTGATTTTCCATCAATTACAAAACCTAAACAAGTGGATAATAATTTCCAATAAAAACGATAATTATTCTTGGAGAGATACCTTCCATTTCCATTTTTTCTCACGATCTTCCCTCCAGTGATTAGAATGTTAGAGGGTAACCTAGTCTGATACCAATTGTTGGAAACACTAAGATGGGGGGTGAATCAATATTTCAAAAATTTCAAAAATTCAAGTATAAAAAGAATTAACTAATAACATCACATAAAATTAACGCAATATATATATGTGTGTGTGTGTACAATATTTTTATATTACAAGGGTAGCTACAAATTTTGGTTTACTATCTACAATTGGAAGGGATACAACCCCAAGATTTACCAGCTCCCACTAGAAGGAGGTGAAAAGCTCTTAAAGAAAGGTACAACCTCCTTCCCTGGAACCACCCCACCACCATATAGAATAAAAAAGAAAATAAATCTTTTTGGGCTCCCGTACCAAGGAAAATGGCCCAATTACAACAACATCCAAAAACTACAATAGTAAGAATTTTCCAACTTTAGATCTTCCACTTATCATGTCAAAGTGTAATTTTTAGATAATTCAAAAATAAATTGCATACCTTAGATCATCAAAACAAAGGTCCTCTTACCCCATCCAACTTCAAGATTCCTTCTGATTCATAATAACAATAGTCTTCGACAAGGAAGGCTTCTAGTTTAGTTCCAAAGTTAACTTTAGGTCCACTTCAAGAGGTCTCCAAGTCTGCTATAAGGAAGCTCGATCTGGTTTAATATCTCCTCAATAAGATTTACAATTGGTACAAGGTATGATTCAAGGAATGTCTTCAAATTATGTACTAGGATGTATTTGTTACACCATTTTTTTGGTCATCTAGCCTATTATCATTAGATGAACCCAAGTACACCATGTAAGACCAATTTTACCCTAAGTAAAATTGCTTTCACCATATGAAATAACATTTGTCTATATTTCCTGGTCATATTTAACCCAAAAACAAGGAAATTAATTAATTAAATCATTATTTGTTTAATTATTTCCTAGGAATAAGTTATTTAAATCATTATTTAAATAATATTCCTAGTTAAATTTGACTAAATCATTTTTAAATAATTAAATAAATCATTATTTATTTAATTATATTCCCACCATATCCCTAAAATAATAAATAAATCATTTATTTATTTATTGTTTATAAATAAAGGAATTGACCCAAATCAAAAGACCTTTTCCCTCCAACAAATATAATAAAATATTCCTAAAGGGTGATTCTAGAATTTGATTAACAATATTTTATGCATGCACCGAGTTCTAGAACACCCCAATATTTTTTTATAAATAGAAGGGTTTTCCCCATTCATTAGTCACCTCCATTGCATTAGATCACTCTGGATCTACTCTTGGTCACCATTTCCCATTTTTGCCTTGTGAGCTCCCATTGAGTTCTATGTTTGTTTGGGTTTTCTATCACCTAATAGAGAGGAATTTTAGATCCAGAAACGTTGAGTGACTTTCAAGAACCCATCCCATTGAGGGCAGTAGTAACTGAAAACACTCTTTTCTTTTTTTTCTCTCGCTGTGCCCCCTTTTTTAGTATACATGGGTTTTCGCTAAAAATTCTTTCAAAACATACATATTCTTGTCTTTATCTATTGATGCCTATGGAATGCGCATATTTTACTTTATCTCTGCTTAATGTCTTTCATGCTTAGATCCTGATTTGTCAGCAACATTATTTTGGATCATCTAATTGCATATTTAAATATTTTTTTAGCATAATTGATGTTAGGGCTATTTTTTATGCGTAGCTAGAAAGTGATCTTTTACGTACGAGAAAGATTCATACTAATGATTGGCGACTCCACACGGGTTTTCTTTTGCTGACCATTTCGTCGTTTTGTCATATTCTGCATATCCATATCGTTTTAGACCCTAGGGTTTCTCTTCCATTTTCTCTTTTCTTTCTGTATGCAGTGCTTTCCACCTCTAAAACCCTCAAATAGATCAAATTTTTAACTTATGTGGTCTTGCCTTATTGCGCAGTGTGGACGACATCGACTGCGATCTGAGACAACAACTTTTTCTAAAATACGCCGGCAAGAGACCGGATACGTAGGTCGCAATTTCACTATTGGCCCATACAATTGTGACTACGGCGCTTGAGGGTCACACATGCGCAGCAAAATTACAGGGCTGGGGGCGATACATCGAGAACCTACTTTAGACCTCGCACTCCTTTTCTCTCACAATCTCTCTCCAACACTTTTCTCTCGGGTTTGATGCTCGAAGCTCTTCGTTAGGCTGTTTTCTCTGCACCGTCTCTGCCTCGCTTGAATTTGACCTCGTTTCTAATATGTATCGCTCACTGCTAAGTGGGAATATTGCCCCTAGGGCTCTGGTACCTCCAATTTTTGTGGGGGAGAGTTTCTTTCGTTTCTAAGTCCGACTTTACGAGTTTCTACCGTTCCTATTCGGATCCGATACCTCATTTTCGTATCCCTTTAGACCGCCCCTCCCGTTATCCCTTTTTCAAATCACCTCATCTAGTTTTGCTTTGGGTCTCATTTCTAGGGGCTGCCCTCCTCCCTCCCGTCCCTTACGTTTTAGCCGCATCTCCTCCTTTTTAATAGCAACCTGTCTTTTCTCCCCGCCCTCTTTGATTTTCTCTAAACCTCTTTTCAACATAGATTTCTCCTTTAGATCCCCTTGGGTCCCTCCGACCCCAGATCTATTGGCCTCTCTTTTTTCGCATGTTTTTCTTTGCTTGTAAGAATTTTTTTCCCCTCTTATAGACTAGTTTTGAGAGGTCCACCCTTCTTGGGTTAGATTGATGCATTGTTAGTCTGTTAATTTTGCTATTCTTTTTAGTATTTTTCTATCGCATATTTATTTTTTAGTTACGCAACACACTTTTTATTTTACTCTCGAAAATGTTTGGGTTTAAACAATTAAAATTAACGCACGCCACCATGATCACCAAGTGAAGAAGAGCTTGCGTAATAACACCGCCCGGCGAAAGACTTTAGATCAATTGACACCCGCACCTCTCCGACCTTGTTTCGACGTTGTGAGAAGGACCTCACTCTGATTTTTCTCTCCTCCTCACCCCTTGCTCGGTTTTCTCTTCTTCCCCGCCGAAGGCATTTATCCCAGGAGAGACTTCTTAGCCTTCTCACCCTCGCTTCCGGTTGGTCAGAATTTCTCCTTCCTTGCCGTCGTGAGTAAGTCATCTGCAAGGTCACACCTCGACTCTTCTTCCGATTGTTCTGGCCCCTCCCTCACCCCTGGGCATCTCCCCTTCCCTCCGTTACTTTCACTCATGTCTACTAGTGGCCTGGCTACCAAAGCGGCAACGCGTTCACTTGTCGGGTCGACATTTCCCGATGGAACCACTATGGGACCCTACCTGGGACTACCCCTTTGCTCCACCTTATGTGGCGATCTCGGTCTCCCACAGAGCTTCAATTAGCTGATGTAATGATCCTACTCCAGTCCTGAGCCCTCAAGCCTAGCACTCGTGCCAACCCAAGACTCGGCTCTCCAACATTCCCAAGTTTGAAGGCCTTGCTAGTGAAGATCCCTCTACACGCATATTCGACATCTTTCCCACATGGGCGTGTTCCCTCCAATCCATCATCGATGACTCTGCATCCAGTCTTCGCTTGTTCCAACGCACTGCCACACGGCGGTACTGTCTGAAAGTGAGCATGTTGAACGAGGCCACCTCCTTCCCATACCACTTTGCGTACCATTTCAGCTAGCCTTTAGAGACTTTATCTTATTTCCGATCAGCTCCTCTCTCCATCTGGCACTATACCGAGCTTTTAACACTCTTCCGTCAATCCTCTTCGACTCGCCTTTACGCCCATGTCCAGAATGGCGGCAAGAAGAAGCTTATGTCATGCTCCTCACCGCTTTGACGGTCGTGTTTATATGGACTGGTTCCTCGATTTCTCTCCTGCTCCCATTGGCAAATATGTGTCACCTCCCTTTTCCTCAAACCGAAGAAGCCGCCCTCCAAAATAGCCTTGGAAATACGCTTATTGTATGCTCATCTGGGCTTTATGTTTATATCAGTCCTTCTCGTACCTCCCCAAGCCCCGGCCCGGCGCTCACGCCCGCGGGCATCTCCCCTGCCCAGATGGTATCGTTGATAGAGCTCTTTCTACATACCTCTCAGCTCTCGAACCTCTAATGAGCTATGTTTCTCTCTCTCTCTCTCTCCCAGAGGGGCCCGCACCCTCCCGACTATTTTCCCCCTCCCGGTAGCATGTATCCCGAGGATACGACATGCCTCCTCCTTTGCCCCCACTCCCCTCGCTTACCCTCTCAATGTTGCCCATCTCAACCTCATATCACTTACGCATAAGCCTGGTCGTTCCAGCTCCTCCGTGATCGGACCCTCCCCGACACCCCTATCCCCGCAACCACCCGCACGCACACACACTCTATCTACCCCTAGGGCAAGTATTTACGCGACCGAGGCACTACTCTTCTTCTTCCTTCTCAAAGAAAGAGGAGAGAAATCAATAAACATCTCGGTAATCGTGGATCCAATCTCATACAAGTATTGAATTTACCACTTCAACCAACTACCATGCTCTCTATCCCAAAGACCCGGATAGGCTGCTGTCGCATTTCGTACTACGTCTCTGATTTTTGTTGCGGGTGTTGTGGTCACATTCCACTCACGATTGTCCCCTTGTTGACACAATGCGCGGGCACTGTGGGAGTCTCGTGCCACCGTGCGGGACAACACTCCTCTCTCACTATCCCTCCCAATCCCGACTACTTTCATCAACCGCTTGCTGTTCTACCGATCTCTTTCCCATCAACAAGGATTTGTTAGCGCTCATTATTTCCCCTTTCCGGGTTCCTCCGATTACCCGTGATCCTCATGATGGCCTCTCGACCAACCTTCACCATTGACCTCAACCCTTCACAACTCGGTCCGCGCCGGTATTCCCGCCTCCTGCGTTCCCATCTGCCTCCCGAGTCCCCCATCTTCGGTCCTAGGCGTAGCCTCGCCAGTGACATCTAATGGTCTGCCTCACAAATCCCTCCACCCCCAAGGGTTTAGAGGTTCATACCACGACTCCTAAGGGCACAATATGCTATGAAAAATGCGCTGCTCGCGGTTGGGCTACCCATTCATACATCATAGTGGATGATCCGGCACACTCTCCTGCTACCATTTCAACATCGAAACTCCTCCAGTTGAAGTCCCTTCTCAAAAGAAGGCTCTCACATATGCTAGTGGGTGCTATAGATCCTGTTGATGACCAATTGATTGTTTTCAACATGCCATTAGTCCAACCATCCCCCTCTTCCTCCTTTTGTTGCTTGTCCAAATCCCAGTCACCAACGTCGCTCGTGTATTATTGATGAGGGGGCATCTACCGTGTGATGTACGCCGGTTTCGGCTTGGGAAACAACTTTGGATCTCCTTCGAGATGGACTCCTTCTGCACAATGCACACAACTTACGTGCGTGGGATGGCGCATATGCCTCAACCCATCGGCCTTTTTCCATAACGTCCTATTACCTGCTTTTCCAAGGTCATACGTTTGTGTCGACGTTGAAGTTAGTCGTACGCCCCTCTTAACTACAACATTCTTTTCGGGTTAGTAGTTACACCTGTGCATGTGTGTATGTCCCATCCGTCAGTCCATCGCAAGATGTTTTTTCTTTCCTCATAATGGAAATATTGTCACCATTGAATAGTTGAATTACCATGAACCCAAATCTCGGACCTCCCACAGATTCCATCATCTTCATCATCCCCAATAAGTAAACCCTGTTGATTTCTGACAGCGTGTCCCTATACAGGCGTTACAAAGACTCCTCATTGCTTGGAACTTTCCCAGCTTCTCTTCCCCTGCCTCTAATCCCTCCCCTAATCTGACATGAGTGAACGTTTGCATGATGCAATCATCTTGACGCCGACCTTTCGCATAACCCACTCTCTTGGCTAGTAAGCAACCGCACCCTCACTAAACCCACCGGCCTCCCTAGCCCTTCGCCCCCACTAGCCAACCTTCTTCCTTCGGAATCTCCTCGCGCATTCCTCACCCGCCTCTCTACCCTCCCGGGTCGATCTCCCGCCTCGAGAACAACTCCCCCTTGGCCCCATTCCTCTATGCCATTTCCTGCCGTCATATTCCCTTTCGTTTCTCCCCCTCCCGGAGCTCCATTCGTCCCCTATCTTGGCCACCCTATCCCTCCCCAAATTGACCTTGGGTATACACGTCGGTACTCCCAGGGCTTTACTGACTTTGCACAGTAGCCCAAACCTTATCTTGCTTTGCCCCCAATCTCAACCCGATACCCATGGCTCTCAGTCTTTGATTTGCTACCTTTTCATACCCTACGGTCCCCTCTATCAACATGACCTGCTACCTCATGTTGCAACCTTGTCGAGTAATAATAGAAAAGATCGTAGGCGCATCAAAGGACAGTGTTGCCCCTAATAACTTTCACCCCTCCTTGACCTCCAAAGCATCCCAGTCAGTGTGCCCTTATGTGATGTTTTTCAAAGCACGCTACCCACTTATACTTGTCCCGAATTACCACTATCTCAAAACCATGGTCAATGAAACGTTTTTCGCTAATCCGATATTCCCGAGGCTCTATAGGCGGTCACCACATACCGTCTGATTCCACTTCCGAAACTTAAACACTGTGCTACCTAATCACCCTTGTTCTCTGTGCGATTTCCATGGACATTGATACCCACATCTTTCTCTGCCTTGACGAGTATCACCGTGCTTCTTTAGCCGCATACCCCCAATTCGGCCGCACTTTCCGTAATCCTTCTTCACTAACCCCGGACCACCGTGTCTACCCCAATTACCATTTCTCAGTCCCCGAAAATGAAATTACCGAATCCGTCATCCACTATTTCCTACCTTTCCTCACCGCGTTTTCCCGCAAGAACCGACTTTCTTAGTGCTTCCTCTCTAATGATTCACACCTACCCACTCATCCTTGCACTCATTTTCACCCCTCATTCCCGACATGCATGTGAGCCTTTCCCCCTCAAAATCGGGTGTCTAGCTTTCACTATTTCTACCTCCTCGCATCCTCCTATTCCACTCACTCTTCTTCCGATTCGGTAGTCCGATGAACGACAATGGAAGCCATGACCGAGACCTACATTTTTCAGCTTCATGGGACGATATGCACCATACGTGCATACTTCCTCCCACATCAATCCTACAGACCAGATATGCTCTCGAATCTAAATACTTCATTCCTAGATAAAGTTGATTGGGTCGTCTTAAAACACGATGCTCGCACTTGATGACTTTCGAAGAATGCAATATGGCTAATATATCTCCTACCATCAAAATAGACATTTCAGTCAAACGACATGTATCAAGGAACATATTTACCATAGGACGCCCAATGACACACTCACGGAATAAATTGAAGCCTACACCAAAACTCTTCAAAGAATTTAAATGATATTTTACGCACAGTCCTACTCCCAATGCCCGGACTGCGATCTTCTGCATCGATCCTTCGTCATGAACACCACATCGACATGGCTCGATGCCCAGTCTCAGGTCCATCAAAAATTGAGACCCATCCATCCCTCTAGACAGTGAAGCCACTTTCAAAGATGAAATCAATAAAGCTCAGTAAGGCCGATTTTATTTACCCCATCGAATACAATTACATTTCTTCGGTGCTCCAACCTAGTCTCCGTGCCTCAAAAAACAAGGCACCATTCGTGTTTGCACCGACTTTCACGATATGAACACAACTTGTCCCAAAGACAACTTCCGACACCATTTATCGACACCAAATCATGCGATGAGTGTGTGCACAAGATTCTTCTATCCTTTATGGATGGCTTCTCACGAGGATACAACCAAATCGTTATCCATTGTGCTCGATCAACTTAAAACCGCATTCTCCATTAGCCCGTGGGGCACTTTATCATCCGAGTCATGCCATTTTTTCCTTAAGAACACATGCACCTACTTTTCAATGAGCCATGTCATTTATTTTTTCCATGACTTAGCTCTATCTTATCCTTGCCTATTATAGATGACCTTCTTTAACGCGTTCTAAACATCGTGGTACAACACCTTCATGTTACTGCAGTACCATTTTTCCTCGCGATCGTCGCAAGTATAACATTCGCACTCAACTCATTGAAATGTTTCTTACTTTGTGTTCCGCGCCGGTCGGGCTCTCGTGCTTCATAGTGTATGCAAAGACGGGATAAATCTCGACCCTTTGATGTTCAAGCCATTCTTGAACTTCCTATGCCTTGTACCTTACGTCGCCAACTACAGAAGTCTCCAAGTTAAAGCAGCTAATTTTCTTCCCCGATTCGTTCCTGACTACGCCACTACACCGCACATGGCTTCCTTAGACTTCTTCGATCTCACACCCCATTTTTTGCCGGGATACCTATGCTGAGAAAGAGTCTTTTTGATGCCCTCAAGCATGCTCCTCACATCCGCTCCCGCTCTGATCCTTCCACTCCCGACTTTCTTTGATCAAGATTTCATCCTACTACATCTCCGCTTCTTTACCTATCTCGTTGCTCGTGTGTCCTTATCTTGGAGTGATGATAGACGCCCGTATCACCCGCGTATCGCATACGGTGATCTATTATGTTAGTAAGAACCTTGCCGGTCCGCTCGTGTCCTACTCGCATGAAGAAAAATTAGCACTAGGCTTGTCGTGTTCTCAATCCAAAATGCGTTATTATTTTCTCATGTGTTCCAACAATTTGGTTGTGTGTGGGATTGATTCCAACGCCCATGGCTTTCCTATTGAGTCAACGCATCCTCAATGGGGAAGTAGGGTGCTATGCTAGTGGGTCGTTATCCTCCAAAGTAATTCGACCTTGAATTTGTCACCTCAAAAATTAAGAAAAGGTTTAGTCCTTACTTTGAACTCATTTTCCGATTTTCCTACCGTGTAGACGCAAGATAGCTCTCCAATTAATGATGCTCTTCCAGATGAACATTTTATTTGCCATCACCACCGACGATCCTTGACATGCCGCGACATCCCTTACCTACTTGCGAACCCAAAAATTCACCCTTCATCTCGGATCGTGATGCTCGACGACATATGCTCCGAGCACCAAGCCTCTCGCTACCTTCTAATCGGGAGATGACCTTTATCGTTGTGGAGTAGATACCGTCCCTTCGTCGTTGCCTCACACACGCGCGAAAGCTTTCGAACAATTCCTCAATGCCGTCGTTTGCGTGCGCTTGTCGGTGGCCACCTCCTAAGAGCCTTGCCACGCCCCGAAAAAATCACCGCATGCGCTCGGGTATTTTTGGCCTTCTCTCTACGGTGATTGCATTGAAACAGCAACGTCTACACCATTCCCAATTGCTAACATTGTCGCCCCCCAGGCGCAAGTTCCTCACTCTACCTCTCCATCTCCGTCATCACAGAGTTGGTCCTTTTTGTAAATGGGCCATTGACTTTATGGTAATTTCGACTTCCTCTCACATCTAACGTAACCACAAATATATCATCGTTGGCAATGAATATTTCACTAAATGGTAAAGCTATATAACATTCAACAATACGACAGCCACGCATCCCTCTTTTTCTTTAACCTACGTAGGCCATTACTCGATCTTGAGTTCCATATTAGCTGCTGTCTTCAACCATGGCCATGACATTTTTGTAAAGATGAGATTTGGCGTGAGCTATCCTCCTACCTGATTGGGTTTTGTACTACATAATATTCATCTTCTTATGTACAAGTAATGGCCAAGTTTGCGATCGAAAAGAATTGCTTAAGACCATAAGCTTCAATGCACGATGAATAAGCACAAAACCATCTCATCCAATGCTCTTCTTTCGACTTTATTGGGCTTATTGTACTTATATTAAAATCGTTAACGGTTTCACGCTCCTTTCCACCTTGTCTTTTGGCGAGAGCGCTCTTACGAATCGAGTGTGAAATCCCTTCGTCACTTGGCTGTCGAACTTCTCCTTGATACCCAACCTCTAGAGCAAGACTTTCATTAACATGCTCGAGCGTGCCTGCGAGACCGCGAAGTCGTGTTGCATTGCAAACTCTTGGAAACAACCAAAAAGCACACCAGAAAGCCCGACTATGACGAAAAGTCTGCCGCTCTAGTACCTTTTCAGAAGGTGACCTTGCTTCGATAGTGATACTGACCGTATGCACACGCTCATACCAGCCCTGTCATGGGAAGTTCGACTCATTATGTGCTGTCGCTTACACATTATGCAATAGGCCTTCGCATGGTCAAAGGGGATACTCATAGATATCTTTTTTAGAGGACTTTGAAGGCACGCAGCCTAATCCTCGCAATGCACTCTCTATCTTAAGAGATATTACCCTTAGCATCTCCCATTCGAATATGCATGTTTTATTTTCTTTTAGATAGCCGAGCACTTATGTTTGTTTTTCGCATTTCTCTACTTTTACCAGGGACACTTGTTGTCCATGAAGCCTTACTTCACGCCTCTCCTCAAAATCGTATTTTCTCACTTACAACACATTTTCTATTGAGGGCACCCACTTTGCCTCTATACTCATTCTTGTTTACAGTAGTCAATTTCCCATCACGAGTGTACTATTTTCCTCATGCCTTAGTTGGGGATTCCTTATTGCCTCACTCATGGAAACCTCTCGTCCGTCGACGTCAACTCATTTAGCTCCAAAAGCCGTGTCTAGAGGGGAAATGTACCTTGGTCTGATGCTCCTTTCGAAACATGATGGACCGGATCCGCACATATACTTCTGATGGTCCAAAGATGCAGCGAACAACGTATTGGTGATTCCCCGGTGTGTGTGAGATGTCTCAACCCTCATGAGGGGGTGGCTCTCGTGTAGCCCCCTAACATGCCGCCAATGACCTTCATTTCAGCCACTTCGATGTTGCTCTCTCTCATTTGATGATATCGGCCTCGGGCCCACTTGCAACACCTTTATCGCTGCATGTATGCGATCAGATGTGCGTATCCTCTTCCCCCGTGTGTGTAGGGGCATTTGGGTGTATTTGTATCTCATGTAGCTACCATATTCTTGTATAAGTTCTTGACGGTTATTCCAAGCATCGCATGCTATGTGGGATTCATCATTTTATTTATTCGCTCATGTTTAGTGCCGGCCACATGTTCTCATTATTGCACCCTCGCGTGGTTTTTCCCGGGCACCTTATTCTTTGTACTATTGTCCCCACGGGCATAGGTATGCCTCCCTCGCCGCCTTTAACACGGGTTACCACTTCATCAACTACCCAGACTTGTTGCACTGTAAGTCTCGTCTCCTCGTGGGTCTAGTCCTTTAGCACATTAGACTACCTTACATTTCTCTCTCTCACTCCCCTCTTTATGCTTAGTTGATTGAGTTCTTACATCATACTATGACTGTCATACGATTTTCTCCCTAACACTCGTATGTTGGGGGAACCAATCTGTTACACCATTTTTTTTGGTCATCTAGCCTATTATCATTAGATGAACCCAAGTACACCTATGTACAGACCAATTTTACCCTAAGTAAAATAGCTTTTCACCATATGAAATAACATTTGTCTATATATTTCATGGTCATATTTAACCCAAAAACAAGGAAATTAATTAAATAAATCATTATTTATTTATTTAATTATTTCCTAGGAATAAGTTATTTAAATCTATTATTTCAAATAATATTCCTAGTTAAATTTGACTAAATCATTTTTAAAATAATTAAATAAATGTCATTATTTATTTAATTATATTCCCTACCATCTCCCTAAAATAATAAATAAATCATTTATTTATTTATTTATTTATAAATAAAAGGAATTGATCCAAGTCAAAATGACATCTTTTCCCTCCAACAAATATAATAAAAATATTCCTAAAGGGTGATTCTAGAATTTGATTAACAATATTTTATTCATGCATCGTAGTTCTAGAACACCCCCAATATTTTGTTATAAATAGAAGGGTTTCCATTCATTAGTCACACTCCATTGCATTAGATCATCTCGGATCTACTCTTGATGTCACCATTTCCCATTTTTTTTCCTTGTGAGCTCCCATTGAGTTCTATGTTTGTTTAGGGTTTTCTATCACAATAAGAGAGGAATTTTAGATCCTGAAACATTGAGGACTTTCAAGAACCCATCCCATTGAGGAGAACCCGGAAAACACCTTTCTTATTTTCCTCTCGGCCCCCATGTGCATCATATATATATATACATACACACATATATATACATATATACAAATACATTTGTTCAAATATGATTGTCTTGTCTGTCTATTGGATGCATGGAGCCATATTTTACTTTGTCTGCTTAATGTCTTTCATGCTTTCATGATGCTGATTTGTGCAACATTATTTGGATCATCTAATTGCTGATTTAAGATGTTTCTGCAACCATAATTGATGTTAGGGCTATTTTTTATGTTATATCTAAAGTGATATATTTACCACGAAAGTATTCTATTTAACAAATATCCAAGAATGCTTTAGAATGTCTTCAAAATATACCTCAAAATTGGGGTCGAGCTTTGTCCATGGAATGTTGGCTAAATTGCAAGGTCAATATAGTCTCTTGCACGTGGGTGGGAATGTCCATGAGAGATAGCTGAATTACAAAGCTAGAAATAGGAGGCAAAATTTACTCTACCATATTTCAAAGTTGTAAACCTTCCACAAGTTAGAGTCTATTCAATTTGAGGCCAAAATTTGCTCCTTATTACGAGTAGAATTGAGGGTCATATGACAAAGGGCAAATTAGGCCTCACTTATGACGCATTTTAGGTTGAGATTTGGGTCGACGTATATACTTTAAAAATAAGTATATATATTCTCAAAAATATGGTTACAATAATGATACAAAAAAAATATTTAAATAATTCTCCAAAATACCGCTCTAAAAATGCTTCAAAAATGCATCAATAGTGATCAAATTTGACCTTAAAAACAACCACCCCTAAAGACTCGATATTTGTGACAATACATGGTCAAAAATAGGTCTAAATTTGTGATAGGATGGGCAAAGTTCCACATAATTTTAAATCCGATAAAATAAAATCTCTTTGATCTTATTTCCTTTAGATTTTCTCATCAAGCACAAGGCCTCAAATATTTTGTCTTAGATTGGTTCTTGAATCTCATACAAATCACCAAATTCTTTGCACATAGAATTCGAATGACTATATGTATTTATAGGTAGTTTTGGAGATCCCTTAATTGGAGCCAACTTGAGCACACAATATATTTTTATGAATGGACATGATTTGCTCTTAGACCAGCACTTGAACCCTTATCAAGACAAGCTATACAAGGAGGCTTTGGGGTACTTAAAAATAAAAAATTTCTTTTGTTGTAGTCTCCTTTCGAGGTATATCCTGAACTCAATGAATTTATGCATATTAATTTATGTATTTTTTACCTTCCTTTTAGGGTAGAAATTAATGTTAAGGCCAAAAACCCTTCGTGAAAATGTGTTGGTGTGAAGCCCATTGATTGGGACATCAATCTTAAAAATTAATATCTCTCCAACTAGGAGGACCCACAAAATGTGCTCTATCAAAACGAATGGCTTGAAAATGGATATCAAACTAGGAGGTCCTTGCAACCAAATTAACTTGATTTGTGCACACAAATTATCAAAAAAATGGTGACGCATTCACCCTATAACATCAATGAGAACTTTTTCCAACACATTGTACCTTTCCATGAAGCATTTCTCCTTCGCTTTCCACCATATCAAAAATACTTATTAATTGAAGGGTTGACCTCGATGGACATGTCACCTCCCATTAGGGGGTTTTGGAAAAAACTAATAGGTTTAACCATACAAGTGTAGGGAACACTTATTTTTGTTGTTGTTGGTCTAACCCTACAGGGGAATTGAAAATTTAATCTCTTTGCTTTACACAAGAATTTCTGAACAAGGCAATCACCAATCGAGCTACACCCGTGGGGCTAAGTTAGGGAATGCTTTTACGAGACTTGGTCTGATTAGATATTTAAGGTGATCCAAATTTGAAGTCTTATATTATTCTTAACAATTAACTATGGTACACTATGATGCATTTATAGTCATTATCTCTAATGAATGGTAACTTTCACTTGAATTTGAGATGGTTTTTTCCAGGTGGTCCTTTGTAAAAGCGACAAATTCCTTAAGGACACACATTTCATTACCCTTCACTCCACATGATTCCCAAGATGTACTACACCCCCCAAGGAGAAGTGATGACTTGCAAATGAAACATTCCCCCTCTATATTAAAGCATTAGGAACTTTGACAATCCCAATAGTTTATTGACACCTCATAGCACCCCCCAAATGTTGAAATGTTAAGCTCACTTTTGCTTAGTGTTGGATATTCTTAATGATGTACCCA
The DNA here is from genome assembly GCA_034641835.2 of Pinus albicaulis. Lineage (NCBI taxonomy): Eukaryota > Viridiplantae > Streptophyta > Pinopsida > Pinales > Pinaceae > Pinus > Pinus albicaulis. The sequence goes on from JAXQQM020069769.1 coordinate 55,718, forward strand.
TCAAACCTAATATGCGCCCAATCTAGCCTTAACATTTTCTTGATGGGAATGGCTTGATCCGAGTTCATATGATATTGGTTATCCACGGGGAGGACAAGGTAGGTATTGTACTTACTGCTGGAGCCCCTGACAATTGAGAGAGAGTATGCGGCGATCATTCTTCTAGCATCCTTGGAGATTACGTGTAGGTACCTAGAGTAGGGCATGATTTGAGGGCTTACCCTCAAGAATTGAGTTGATTATGATGATTGGGATATCCATATTTTCCCATTCCGTGCATTTGTATAGAATTTATTTCTAAAAAAAGTAGCATGGTGTCATGCTAGAGGGGAGTTTTTGACCCACACTTGTGCAATTTTTGTCGTCTTTATTTTTTGTTATGTTGAGTTGTTGGGTTCTATTTTAACCAATTTTTTTCTTGTACACTCAAAATTAAACTTTTCATAAGGGATTTTAGGCTAATTATTATAAGTGATTGACCTCATATAAATGGATCACTCGATTGTATTATTTCATTATGACTCTTGGATTTTCAAAATCCTTTAGAGAGCTTGAATTAGCCTTGTGTAAAGCTGGCTAATTGTGGAGATGTCATATTTATTGTGCTATTACTATTGGAGATTGGTTTTTATCTTGTAAGGGTCTTTTTGAATTGAAAGAAGGTTATTTCATGGAAGAATTGTAACTTTTATTGTATATATTGTTGTTATTATTGTTATTATTATTATTATTCATGTAATTAATCATTTCTAGGGTTTTTCTTTTGCTCCATGTTTAATTTCATACTATTTATGGAAAATCATCGTTGATTATTGCATGTTAGATTGATCTTCCCTGAAATCCGTAAGGTACCTCCTAGAGAGCTTCCCCTTATTTAATTTCTCTCCTCTCAAAAAATATAGTTAGGATTTGTACGAGTGAAAACAAGAGGTTTCCCCCTTTACTCCAAGAAATTATCTCCATTATCTCTTAAATTTAGCCATACAGGAATCCATTTCTCAAGTAGGAATAGGCACTAGCATCCCTGGTGTTGGTAAAAAAATCCATAAAACATAAATATTTTATCTTTATTTTACTTTCTAATACTTTCAGAAACAAGCTACTAGGGAAAATTGATAGGTCTGAATTCAATTAGGACATATATAGATGAATATTAGAGGTATAGTCCTTGATATCAATCTTATTTATCCATTTAAATAAAAATCTAACATTTTATATGGTTTAATTTATCTTAGAAGGGGTTGATGTAATCTCTCTAAGAAATTTATGCCTCGTAAACCTAACCCCTAGCTGGGAGCTTCTCCTTCATTGATCACATCTTTTGTAAACCATTTTCTTTGATACTTGTCATGCCTATAAATACCTTTTATTTACTATATATATTGAAATCGTATGTCATATATGTCATCTCTATGTCGCAGTGCATTATACACCACTCCTTTATAAGAATAATTATGCTTTTTTTCCATCAACGGTGTCTTCACCTCACCTACATTTGCATCACCTTGAGCCATCTAACATAGAATAAATTTTAGGTGATCACTAGGAAGCATCTATTGTAATATTTCACTAAACAAAGACAAGAATATTTTTGGGTGACAATGGAAATATCCCTCATTATTGCAACAAGGTTTGGCCTTTTCCTTGTGAGGCATTTCCTGAGGAATGCCACATTTTGAGGCAATAGTGATCACCTATACATTCATGGATTTTGTCCTAAATATGAGGTGCAAAAAAGGGTCGTTTCATATAAATAGTGTCATCGGTCATGATGGGAAAGTCGTAGATGTTAAATAGGAAAGGAATAAAATAGCCAAATAATTTGAGAAAAACTGTCATACAAGTTTGTTTGCTTTAAAAAAATATGTGGAAGAACTGTGTTTATTTGTTTATCCAACATTTTCATACTTTCCAGTGAGTCATCATTAGGGAATTGGTGTTCAAAATTTGATATGCATGAACATGAACACTTAATTGTTGAACTTGACCATTTTCACAATGTTTTTTGCAAACTAATGGATATCATAGAAACACTATCAACCAAGTCATTCAATAATCTGTAAATAATATACAAAAAAAAGAAAATCCTAGGACAACCCTAAAATCTATGTTCCCTATATAAAAGGAACCACCGATAAAATTTAAAAAATTCTTAACAAGAAAAACATCAAGGTTTCTTTCATCTCCCCTAACACCATTAGTAAATTTGATTGTTTTTTTCAACGACTTAATTGATCTAAAAACAACACAAGGGAGTATATTCTATTCTCGCTCATGTGCGGGAATGAATATATAGGTGGAAACTGAAGTTCAAACTAACATAAGATTAAAAGAACACAAAAGCGATATAACAAAAAGTAGGTCAGAAAATGTTGTCTTAGCAGAACATGCTTGTCCCCTCCCACCCACTACATTTGTATGAAAAATTCAAAACTAATTAAAAGAGAATACAACTATAAAAAAACAAGAATAAAAAAAAGCTATTGAAATAGAAAAGAGAACCAACACAATGAACAAAGATAATGGCCTAAAAAACTTTGTTAAAGAAAATTAGAATAAGAAACCATAATTAATCCTCAAGAAATATCTAATCTAATATTTCATCATTAATTAAAAATAAAAGTAATTTAATATTTAAAAATTACATTATACATCTCAAACCTTTATCGAACTAATTCAAATATTAAACCTAAATTAAAAAATATATTTTTCGTCTGTAATTACTATTATTAATATTATTTAAATTAATTATAATTTTTTATAATAAATAGATAAAAATAATATTTATATTAATTTATGAACCAACAATAAAAAACTTATCTTCTCCATATATCTATTAATAAGCTCTCACTATCAAAATATAAGGATTAAATAAATGAAGTTGAAGATATAGAAAATAAATAAGCTAGTGAAGAAAAAATAGAAGTTGAAGCTAAAAAGTTGAAGCAAGAGATGAAATTGAGGAAAAAACAAAAAAAAAGTTGATGAAAAGGATATAATAGAATAATTTGTGTGTAAGTTAAAAAGGAGAAAGGGTACTTAAGAATGAAGCTAATGCTACTACTAAAATCATCATTTTGGAAGATGAAGGAAAAATGATATCACTTGAAACTCTTGAAGTAGATTGAGAAAAATAAAATCAGAAAAAAAAGCTTTAGAAGGAAAAACAAATAAGAAAAACTTAAAAGATAAAGGAGGATCACATTTTCTCAACAACTGGAATGATCACAAGAGAGAATTCACATCTTCGATAGGGTCGGAGCCTACAATAATTTATGCAAACAATTCACATCCCTAATGAAGTGGTTAGAGAAGAGATATTTTCTTTAATTAAAAAATAAAAAAATTATGAGGTAGTTTCATAAAAGAGAAATTCATTTTGATCAAGACTTTATTGAAACTACCACGATAGGGTGTAAAGGAAATGGATCAAATAGTAGAAATTTTAGTGGGAGTTTAAATTTTCCATGGAATTGAATTCAATGTTGTTAAATGCCCTAAGGAAGTGGTAGATTACAATATAGATATTGATATTATGTGAGATTAGTTGGAGTATATTACAAGGCATACCAAAGGAGCATTGCTAAATTTATAGGTGTGCAGTAGAAACACATGATGAGGTAAGCATGTAGAAATGAGTTTACACAAAAGGAAAATTATTTTATGAGCACACTATATAGAAGTACTCACCTTATTTTCTAAACTAAAGTATTCACCTTATTTTCTAAACTAAAGGATTGGAAAACAAAATAATATGGATGGAAAATGGTTTGATTTTCTCGATACAATGGAAACAATGTTATATAAATTATTGTGCATATTCTACTAGACAATTCACTACAACATTACTACTAAAATATATTATAAAATTTACAAGCTACATTATGACAATTTATTTATCCTTAGATTTTTGGATCTATTAATTATTGTTTATTGTGGTATGCATGAAAATTATAATTATGCAAAAAATTATAGAACAATGAAATAAAACATAAAAACCACAAATTAACACAAGGTATAATATGGAAAACCCTTTTGGGAGTAAACCTAACCCGAAATATGAGGTTGCTATGCTCTCTTTCTCGGATGGAAAATGGATGCAATTACAAATAAGTGAAGTGTTGTATAAGGCCACTTAGGCCTATAGTCATCAAACATTAATATTAAGTAAATGTATGTATACACATGTAATAAAGGGTAAATCTACTTAACAAATGATTAGTGGCACATGATATAACCACTCCAACCACTTCCCTATTGCTGTATAATTCACATGAAGACCTAATGTAAAGATGGTTGGAATTCCTTCCCAATACTTCTTTTAGTGTATATGTGTGTGTTATTGCTGGTGTACATGATGTAGTTTTAAATTTTTGTAGATGTTCTGTGCTTGATGCAACTTTACTTTTATCCCCAATATCAAACAACAAACACATAAACAAGAAAGTAAAATGCTAATAGAACATACCGAGTAGATCGACGGAAGATAAGCCAAAAAGATATGTGTGTAGGTGCGTTACGGAAGTCAACGGGAATCTTCAACCGGCAAAGTCTCAATACGGTCAACCAACCCGAAGTTTCACACAACCCTCTCGGACAACAATATCGATCAACCCAAAGTCAACAAAATTCAATGCTATCACGATCAATAGTCAACGCAAAAATAGCAACAGACAAAAAGTCAACGTAGCTCAAAGTTAAAGTCAATGGTCAGCACTTGATTTCATGCAAATAAATGTGGGACCGTAGAATTCAAATTTCTGACCAAGATTGGGGTCAATTTTGACCATGCGTTGACCAAAGTCAATCGCTCGTCGACCATCTCGCGCTGAAAACCTAGGTTGAAAACATAAATTCTCCTTGTTTCAATTTTCCCATGTGTGGAGAAGAAGAGACTCCAAGTGATGATCGAAACCAATCGGATGAGGAGAGAGAATTGTGATGATGGAGTGAATATGACCTCCAACATTGACCTATTTATATCCATCGGTCGAGGGATGTGTGACACAAGCAACTGGGGCTTTAAAGCCTACATTTCATTTTTGGTGACACCGCACATATTTTTGAATAAATTCAAAATAAATGTTCTGCTCATCGGATCAAGATGAGTCTTTAGATAGATCTTTCACCTCTCACGGGAAAGAGGAATCCAATGAAAAATATTGACATCTTCATATGAGCATCACAACATGGAGTTTGGACCTAGTTGTCCAAAATTAACACTCCCTCTCAACGAGGGAGAACTCCATCCACCTATGCCATCAAAACATTGTGTGTCATCCCCCCTGCAACTTGCTTTGTTGGCTTCTTTATTTCAGAACAAAAGTGGGTCAAGATACTAAAAGTATCACTGCCTGAACTATAGATTAGCGCCGAGGGTACGAAAGACCCTCATAGGACTCAAAAGGGTCTCCATACCAACTGCTCGAAGTTGGTTTACCTGACTCAAGTCGCTGAGAGGTCCCGAAAACCTCACTAGACTTGATCCCAGCATCAGACACGTGGTTGGACTCGCATGCCATCCTAAACATGGAGAGTATGAAAATATCCGCGATGCGTCCATCGGTCTTTTACTATTGGTCTCTAGCTCACCCACCTCATGGCCAAATGAGAGGGGCACTTCCCATGAGTCCCGAGACTCAATGGTGTAGGCATACTACGACACAAACTGCATAGCAAGAGTGTGAACCAACTCAACATCATAACAAAGGTAGTGAAGCACCTACTAGGGCTGTTTGGCAAGCCTAGCCTCTTGAGTGCTTATAGCTCCAAGAAGATATCCCTAAAGCCCCCCGCAGGCTCCCCGAGCTCATCTTCCAATAGGACCCCTCAAGCACTAGGGGTTGTTCCACGATTCCAAGGTTATCACGTAAGGTTAGGAACTTGACCTTCCCCAAGGGCTTATGATAATATCGCATGACCTACTCTATCAATTATTATATGATCGAGCATTATGATGCCTCGCTTCACCATATCCCAGATAAAGTGGTACCTGATATCAATATGCTTGGATCGATCGTGGAACAAGGGATTCTCATAATCTGAATCCCACTCTGGTTATCACAAAGTATCACGAAGTTGTATCTAGGCACATGTTTTGAACAACTCATTTAAAGAGCTACTAACCAACTACTGTCACAACATGCCATACTCGCTGTAATGTATTCGACCTCCATGGTTCTCAAAAGCCACGCGACTCTGCTTCTCATCCATGATATCGCGCAGAACTCCAGAGAGTGAAGCGACATCACGATGTGCTCTTACAATCCACCACACTACCCATCCCCAATCACATACGGTATATCCATGGAGTGTCACACTCTGGAAGTGTATCTCGACCCATGGTTTATCTTTCCCTCGAAGATATCTCTAGCATGTATTCTTGACACCAACTCGTGTGAATGTGATGAGGTTCACCCATGTTTTGAATCAAAGTGTTCAACGCAAAAACATACATTCGGGATGGGTGTCAACTAAGAACATCAAGGCCCCTACGATTGGACGATACTTAGTAGGATTTTGATAGCACATTAGCCCGAGACATCGCTACTCAACTTCTTAAAGTTGAGCTCCATGCGATGTTGACACTGGACTTACGGTCCCCACCATTCCAAATATTTCTCGAAATCTTCATCAAATATATTTTTCTCTTGAGAAAGAGAGAAATATCTCCAGTCTCTGCTATGAACTCTAGGCCTAGAAATGTATATGCATCAATCCTAGGTCATACATACCTCTAATCTTAGACAATGAGGTCTCTCCCCTCTTACAGATGATGAATGAGAGGGTCAACACTCGTCGAGAAGAGGTCACCACATATAACACCGAATGCACGAGGATTTTCTCTACTCACCTTGAAGTAAAGGTTCTGGATCAAGCATTACTACGAGTGAAGCGCGAGCTTCATCATGTAGCTATCTCATCCTCTTGTACCAAGCTGCGAGCTGCTTGCTTCAGCCCATGAGGGCTTCTTTCTTCAACCTACAAACATGGGTGTCCCCGATCCCTGGGACTTCGAACCCCGAGATATTGCTCCACATACACCTCTTCCTTTATCGCACCATGTGGAAATGTGGTCTTCACATCCATCCGATGAATATTCCATCCTTGCGTAGTAGCAAGAGACTATGATAGATTGGATGGTGGTAAATCGAGCCACGGTGCAAATATGTCACCATAGTCTACGCCTTCCTTTGAGAGAAGCCCTATCAAGAAACAAATCTTGCCTTCGAAATTTTCATCACAAACCATCGGATCCATGCTTGATCTTATGCAGATCCATTTCGAGGTGACATCACGCTTTGTCCTCCCTGTCTTGGAACCACATCCCGTACATCATTATTCATAATGGACTCATATTCTTCATGCATATCATTCTTTCGGACTTGAACTTTACGGCTTCTTAAAAGATCCAGGCTCGAGATTGTATGATTGTACTCATGGCCCTTCTATCTGCCTTGGTATCTATTCATCTTCTTGCTTTCCTGGAAATATCCCCCCTTGAGGCCATATGTCTCTCGACATCCCTCAGAGTGTCCACTGAGCCATGATGGTTTTTTATCCATTGAAGGAGGTGGATCAACAGGGTCCATCGGTCCTTCAACACCGGGCATCATCTCATCCTTGTTTTCGATTCTTCTTGATTACCAGGCCTTGCTTCATGAACTTCCTCGAGATCTCGGAATATTGATTACTTTCCTCAAGGAAGCATCTTCATCAAAGGTAACATCATGGAATATCTCCACTTCCCTTTGACCGAGCACATAGAATCTATAGGCCTTTGAATTTTTCGCTATAGCCCACAAACATTCGCTTGTTCCGAAGCATCCAGCTTTCTCCTCTTCTCCTTCGGCACATGAAACTAAACGGGTGACATCCAAAAACTCTAAAATGTGAGACGTCGAAAGCTTTCTTAGCAGAAAACCTCTTCGATAGTTTTTGAGTCCAAAGTGGAATACGGGGCATTGGTTTTGTATGCACACGGGCGGGTATTCGCGACCTTCTCCCCTCAAAAACTTTGGAAAAACCTTTGTCACATAGCATGGCATGAAGCTTTCATGACAATGTTCCTATTATTTCTTTCACCAACACCATTATGCATGAGAGTATGACAGTTGTGGTCCCCTCTTGATGCCGACTTCTCTACAAAAAGTTCTTGAACTCGTTCGTCTTATGTTCCAAAGGCTGCCTATTGGACCTCATATCTCTTGATCTTCTTCCTCATAGATTTTTATACCAAGGCTTTGAAGGTACAGACAAATGAAAGCCTCATCCTTCTTCTTCAAGATGTATATCCGAGTTTTTTTGTGAGAGAATTACATCTATGAAATTCATATAATAAGAACATCTCCCAAGGATGTCACGGGTAGCATACTAGACGGATCGAGATGTACCAATTGCAAGACATTGAGATGTATTTGTGACACTTGAGGGGAAAGGTCCCCTTGCATGCTTTTCCTTCGACACAACCTTGACATACACCTTCATGATCATTTGATGAACTCGGGCATCCCTGCTACCACCTTCCTTGCTTTGGGAAGGGCTTTGTGTGAGCGAAGGTGTCCAAACATCCGGTGCCATAGTTTGCCTGAGTGAGATATACATCACATGTCATCGCTCCCATTGGAATTCCTCCAACCTCGGTAGAGTGTGTCGATTCTAAACCCAATCGTGATAGCTTCCTTGAAACTCTTCTTCCATATACACACCTTCCCATCAATGAATGCCACATTGAAACCTTTGTCTTCCATGAGCTAAAATATACACAAGGTTCTTCTTCAAATTAGGTACATATAGTACATATTATGTGCGAAGGACTTGACCTTGGAGACAAGTGGAGGGTCACGATCCTTTGTCCCTTTCACGAGATATGTGGAATTATATCCAAAGATAATTTTTATATGAATATCCTTCTCGGCCATGTTAGAATGTGCTTCATGTGAACACGGTAGGATGTGCCTTGAGGTACCATTATCTATCAACCGAAATGTCCATGGTGTCGTGTGGGAGATGCGAGTAGAGAAGGAAGATACAAGAATGAATTCATTTCTTTTTATCATCAATAACTTATTTGATTCCTCATACCTGGAATTTCTTGACCCTTTTGTAAGGTTGCCCATTTCCGCCGCAGGGGGCCTTCTCTTTCCTTTGAACTTGTTGTTACTTTGATTGCCATTCCTTTGGTTGTTTTTGTTGTCATCATCATTGGGATAATCCGTCTTGAAAGGGAATTCTCTAGCATAGTGGGTGGGCTTGTGACATGTGTAACATTTTCCCTTTTCTTTCCACGGGCCCCTGCTCTTCCTTTGTTCCTCGTACCACTTAGTTCTTCTTCTTAGCACGAAAGTGAAGGCAACATTTCCTTCATTTTCATATTCCTTCATCCTTGTCTCTTCTTGTACGCATCTCAATAGTACTTCGTCAAAATCGACTGGGTATCACATGTTATTGATAATGGTAGTATTGAATACATGTCATTCGGATGAGAGACTCCAAGTGCGGTGAGAACCATTTCTCGATCAACTATTGTCTCCCCAATAGCCAAAATATTATTTACGATTTCAAAAAACTCTAGAAAATATGATTGAATGGATTCATCCCTACCTTTCTTCATATTTTTCATTTGGTTCTTCGAAGAAAAACACCATCCTGAGACAACATCTCAGAAAGATACCATAGGAAGACCTGTCACCATATTTCCTTACGTGAAGAGTTTGAAGAGAGTGATAGTGTTAAGTGACCAAATCTCTCATGCCAAATTTTGCTCACTTCATCATTATGAGCAACAAAAATGGAGGGAAGACATGATGACCCAAAGTTGTCAAACTTATACAACCTTTGGGAATCACCAAGAATGCCGATAGCTAAAGAGTATGTTTAGGATCTTTGAGGTCCTTGATTACAACACTCTCTCTCTCATGGGGTGAGAATATACTATTTTTCCCTTCACCTGAATGAGTTATCCAATAAGCAAGGAGAAGGTTGCGTGAGCGAAGGTAGGAACACACACACATAGTACATCAATAAACGCGACCATTATCGAGATGAATGGTTCTAGATCCCTACAACACTAAGAGATCTATCATCAAATATACATAAAGTATGTTTGGTGTTACAATCATTATGAAGAAAACATGGCTTTGTATTTTTGGCCATATGATAAGAAGCTCCAAGAATCAATGATCCACTCATGAGAATGAGAAGAGAACACATTTAATGCATAACCGTATCTTCGATGCTTTTCGACAACCACAAGGTGCCATTCTTGAAGATGAAGGTGAAGAGTGCTCCAAATTGATGTTGTAGCTTCTTCATTGCTACTTCTAAGGCTTCCATCTTATTAAAACATTTGGACTCTATATGGCATCATGATTACAAATTATGTTGCAATGTCTATCGACCTTATTCCCTTTGTTTTTATTTGCCTTATCATTTTTGGTGAAGGTTGCTTTTTCAATTTGCTACTGAAATTGCTTAGGACACTTGTTTGGTTTTGGGACCAAATAGGATCATCTGCTTCTTGGGATTCTTTAGATATGATTGTTGTTTTGAGATTGCTAACGCTTTCTTATAAGTATTTACAGTGAGTGATAAGATCGAGGTGAAAGTTTTTTTTCTTGTTCTCTTATCAAATAATCAAAAGGAATCAAAGGAGGGATCCTTGCTAGTTGGTTCTTGAAGAAATGATGTCTTCTCTAATGGAATGGAAGGAAACGGAAACAAATACGAGGTGTGCAGTGGCCAAGATTAGCAAGAATGCAATAGATAAGGCTACGCATCTTCCTTTTTGACCTCACAACCTTCTAAAATAACAAGTCTAAGGGTCTCTCGAATTTGGACAAAAAAGTCTTCAATAGAGGAGAAATTATTAGGGCCCAAAGTAAGAAACTCATTTTTCGAGCCGGTGGGCCTCGATTTGATTTTTGAATGCCAAAGACAATATTTAGCTTGTCCAAGGCTTCTCGAGGGGTGTCAATGTCAAGCGATGATGTAAATCGAAGATATTGAGAAATGGACATTCTTATCAACCCTCGTGGCTTGATCTTGTTTATTTTCCCATTTTGAGTGACTTTATCATCATCAAAAGGTTTAGTTTCTTGTCCCGTGGCTATTCCATAAATCCCTTTACTTCTAAGTATATCTACCATGTGAGGTAGCCATTGGAAATAATTGTAGCTATTAAGAATAATCGAGCATGCACTTTCCACCAATGTATTTTTAAAACCCTAAAGATGATAGAAAAGCTAAAACTAACTACTCCAGTCGGAATATCAAAATTAGGGTACGATTAAAAAAAAGATGACTTAAAAAATGGCTCGGGATGAAGAAGTTATGCCTGTTTGAAAAAACGAGTTGAAGATGCCGAATGAAGTTACAGGGAACGATTTGAAATTTGATGAAGAATTTTCGACTTTTAAAAAACAGACCCGCCTTTAACAAATTTTTTTTACAAAAGAAGCTTGAGAAAGAGACTTGAGTCCAAGACCTCTTATTCTCATAAACTACTTCCTTTGAAACACCAGGTAGAGATAGTAAAGGATTTTGTAATTGTTTGAAAGGAGAAGGTCAGGTCTTCGGTGTGCGTGCCTTTTCACCGCACAAAAGAAAGATACACAAAAATCCGAGCAAAAAATAAAATAAAATGCAAGCCTTATGGCGACAGTTGTTGAATTTTTGCTGTTGGCTCTTATGGTAGACATCTATTTTTCCACTATTTCAGATTTCACGTAGATCGCACAAAGACGTAGGGAAGAGCATACTTAGTAAAAAAATCCCTTCCTCTTGTTTCTAATTCTGCAGAGTATCGCATACGGCACGCAGAGAGAAAAGAGCATACATAGAGAAAGAGGGTAGATAGATCCATAAAATCAATAAAACAGTAAAACCGAAATATTAGAACCAAAATAAGAAATAAGCGAACTTTTAACAAATAAAATTGCAAAATAGATACTTTAAACCTCTAGATCTAAGTCGACATAACTTGGGCAACCGTAAACCTTTTCACATGAAAAGAAAGGCGTTCCTTATTGTAAAAATGCTCACGACACAACAACAGTGGTTCTCCCAAAGCTCTGGAAATTTTCATAAATAGTAGATCTCAGAAAAACTGTAGTCGCATGCGATCAAATTGATTTTGCAAAGCTATTTTGATCAACAAATTGATGCGACCCTTAAAATAGATTCGATACCATGTAGGAATTTACGGAGGTAAGTTCTCTATAGATCAAGAACCAAGGTCACTAACTCACAACAGCAGATCACAAATCGAATACACCGAAAGTATAATCACGTGGTTAAAACCCTCAAAGAGGGATGATCCATGGCCCTGAGCTTTCAACGCGGCCACTCGGAAATTTATTAACATCAAAAAGAAAAGTTACATATGTTTGCTCTCTCATAAATGTGTTACCCGTGAAAAATGACCCTCCATTCATCTTTTAAATAGAGATCATGGATCAATTGAGCTGTCAAGCGTACGGATCGAGTGTCGTTAAAACCGAGGAGAGAGATAACCGTTGAATCACTACAAATCGTATTTCGTCGGATTATAAGTTACAAATGTACATGGTAAAGAAACACACTTTACCTAACTCTACGATAGAATAAGTTGATTATTAACTATTTTCCCTATGTGCTCGAAATATCCTAACAAAAGTGTTTAAATTGTAAATCAAACTCCTTCAAGGGTTTTCATACAGACGAGTGAATTAACTATATCAAATGGATCTTCTTAGGTAATATGAATATGAAATGACAAGAAGTTCGAATTTTAGTAAAAATAAAGGGAAATTAAGAATCCTGTAGAACTATACTGAATCGACAAGAAAGCCTTTTAAGATAATAGTTTAAGAGTACTATGGAACACTCTAAATTCTTTAATCAAACTTTACTTAGAAAGCCCTCAAGAGAACAATCCAAAGATACTAAAGAGTAAGACACCTTTCGAGTTCTTTAATAATACTTTTCCCGTATTTAGAAAATTCAAGATAACGATGCGTTGAAATTAAAGAGAAGAACACTCTCTAAATTATTTAATAACTAAAGAAAGCATTTAAGGTAACATCGAAGATTGAAACTAAAAGAGTAGGATACCCCCGAATTCTTTAATTAAATTGTTACTGATACTGAGATACAACAAGCTAGGTGGGAGCTAAAGAAGCAGTGACGCGCTGAATTCTTTAATTAAAACTTTGCGAGAGGAAAACATAAAGATAATAGTAACATATAGGTTAAGGTGTTAAAAAAACATATCTCAATTTAATTTTTGTGTGTGTATTATCGCGAGAAATTTATGTACAATATGGAAAAAAAGGAGAAATCGTTGACAAAGAGGGGATAACATCACCATTAACATAGCTCAAGAATCCTATGAATGTGCTTGTGAATATCGATGCCAGCTCAAAAACAATTACAATGCTCCACAGTACATACTTCTTTGCAACTCGTGAGCTCGATCAAGAATCCAACTTATCGTACCAACTAAAAAACCAACCAACAACAATAATGAACAATACAGTAGCATGTGTATTTAATCACAGATGAGGATGTCCCCTAATCTAGGGTAGCATGATTTGTATTTACTATAGAGTAAATGATGTTTGACAATTGAGACCATGAAAGGCCCATGCCAAAATATCTCTAATCGACCCTACTGTAGTAATAAAATTTCTAATTTACTTCTGAGCTAATCTTTAAGCCATTTTTTTACTATTTTCCTTTTAACATTAAATTTTACTAATAACTTTTGAGTAGGCTGTTAAAATATCTCCAATTGTAACATTAATTGTGATGCCTTTCCTCTAAAGTGAAATTAGGCTTTAGGTGGCCAATGTGATTTGGGAAGAAGTAAAATGTCTGAATGGCCTTGACACTTGGCTTGGTTTTCTTCGTTGGTCCATCCTTCGATTTTTCTTTTTCTTAATCCTCGTTCTCTCATTGTTTTATGTACTTTCTTCTTCATCTTAACTCTGTCTCCCAACTTTAACCTTTAGCTGATCTTTTTATTCCTTTACCTTTTACTTTTCACGGTGAATCTTTTTAATCGTCATCGTTCTTTACTTGTCTTCATCTTTACCTCGCTAGTAAACTTCGTGAAATTCTCCTTTTCATTTACTCTTGTCATTCGGGAGAAACTCATTGTCTTTGGAGTTTTTGGGTGATCCTTATTGATAATGATCCATCGCTGCCTCTGATTGTTCTCGCACTCCTAATCCCTCGATGAACAAAGCTTCGGATCGTCACCCAGAGGGCTATATTTTTATACAATTTTTTTGGGAACTTAGAAGTAGTGAAAATTATGTGTTTTTTGAGTACATCGTATCACTTGCAAAATTTTGAAAAGCAATTATATTAATAAAAATGGGATCTCGGGTGGGTGGGGAGCAATGGTGGCTTGCGGTATAGCGGGGAAATTCATGGACAAAGTCCCGATAAATGGAGGCTTTTGGTTTTTCAATGTTTAGCCGTGGCTTTTCGGGTATTTAGAGCGTTACGCGAGGGTTACATGAGTCACTCACAGGGCTTATCATAGTGATACATGTTATGTACTCCATTTTTTGGTCATCTAACTCTATTACTGGCTGATCATTAGATGGACCTACAAGACACCATGGTAGCACCAATTTTACCCTAAGTAAAATTTCCTTCACTATGTTAAATAACTTAATAAACCACATTTTATTAGGTAGGTGTTTTATATAGTTCAAACAAGAAACCCCAAAAGGAAATATTAAACAAATCTATATTTGTTTCGATTTTCTGTCATGGAATAATTAATTAAACCATAATTTAATTATTATTCCTACAGTCATGTTTTCTTAACTCCAAAAACAAAGAAATTAATTAGATACAACCTTTATTTATCTTATTATTTTCTAAGAATAATTATTTAAATCTTAGTTTAGATAATATTCCTTGTTAAATATGACCAAAATCACACTGTAAATAATTAAATAAATCATTATTTATTTAATTATCATCTTTCAACCACTTCCTTAAAAAGATAAATAAATCATTTATTTATTTATTTTTGACAAATAAAGAGGATTTGACCCAAAGTCCAATACCTTTTCCCTCCAACAAATATAATAAAATATTCCATAAAAGGTGGATCTAGATCTAATCTACCCATATTTTAATCATGCACATTAAGATCTAGAATGACACTAATATTTTGTTATAAATAGGAGGGTTTTTCCTACCATTCTTCACCTTTTGTTGCCTATTAGATCACTTCGGATCTATACTACATGGTCACATTTTTCCATCATTTGTTTGTGATCTCCCATTCAGCTCTATTCTTTGCATTGGGTTTTCTACACCAACAAGAGAGAGAAATCTTAGATCCGAAGTGTCGAGGACTTCCAAGAACCCATCCCACCGAGGAGAATTGGATACGCCCTTCTTGTTTTCCTCCCTGAGTGCCCAATTAATACAAAAATTCCTTTTCAAAAATTGTTCTTGTCTTGTCTATTGGTATATGGAGCAAACCCTTGCTTTACCGCTTAATATAACTTTCCATGCATAGATCTGCGGTTTTGCAAAGCTCTTTTTCTTGTTCAACTAACCGCGAGATCCTGAAGATATTGGAAGCCACTTTTGTTGTTAGGGCTATTAGTGTACGCGTAGCTAAGTGGTCCTTTTCGTACACTCAAACAAAAGGATTCATACGAATAACACATGTCTTCAACATGTTTGAATGAGAGTTTACAATTTGTTTTTTATGGCGCAGGGAAGCGGTTTTTTTTATTTTCTGCATGGTGCATAAGTGTTAGTGTGTACGTAGGGTGTGAGGATGCGATAGCGAGAGAGAGAAACACGTGGGGAGGGGAAGGAGGGGGTGTAAAACCCACCTCTTTAGGGCCTGCTGTAGACTCTGCGATAGGGCATGATGGCCATCGGATTTGGTGGAGTGGATCTTGACGGTGGTTGGGGTGACTTTATAGTGGGTAGGTCTTTTGGAAGGTGGAGTCCTGGGGGTTTAAATGAAGCGGGGTTGTAAAATAATGCGAGGTTTTATAATGTGGGGCCCGTGGTATATTAAAGCTGAGGTGCTTAAAATAGGCAGTGCCGTGGGGTTATATGACATCAAAGGATAAAGAAGTCCTCTAAAAGCGTAGGGCTAAAACCTATAAGGGTTTGGGTATTTTGAAATAAACAAAGTTTTATTTAAAAGAGTGGGTCTTGAATAAATTAAATTTATTTTTAAAGCAGATGTAAAAATGGGTTTTTACATTTTTTCAATGGAATAAGGGGAATGAATGAAGGGGAGAGTGATTTTTAGTAATGGGAGTGGGGTTTTAGGTAGGGAAAGGTTAAAATGAGAGTTTAGTGAGTTAAACATGAGATTTCGTGAGGTATGAGTGTGTTTGCGAAAAGGGGTAATATGAGGGATAATGGATAGGTTTACATGAAAATAATGAAGTGACAGTCTTCTGAAAATAAATGGTAGTTAGGAACATTATTTTCAATAGACTATATAAAATACATAGTCATTCAATGATATCGTAGAACATGGGAGACTAATAGAAGGGGACCATGATGATGATGGGGCAGGGGAGCATGAGGGGATTTTTTCCCTAGTGAACAAACAAATTGACATTGCTCACACCCTGTATGATCAACGAAATGCAATCATGATATAAGTGGGCCAAAAATATCATGTTTGTCCCAGAGACGTTTTGGGTGATGGCCATGCGGAAGGTGGCCAACGCAAGCCTCATTGTGGCGGTTTTTAAGGGCTTTTCTCACGCTGAAGGTCGTGTGGTGAGAGGCATCAACGTAAGATGGTAAGTCGATGTGCCTCTATTGGTATGAAGAAATCTCCCATGAGGAGGCATCGGGGGCTCGGTGGCGAATGCATCGACGGTTGTCATGAGTGAGTTGGGGTTTGAAATTTTGGGTTCTGTAAAAGAGGAGGAGAATATCTCCATACTGCAAGGGTCAGTTGTCACTATGAGGGAAGGATATGTTCGCTCCAATAGCGAATCATTTACTCGTGATCCTTTGGTATGACTTGGGAGGTCCGTAATTAACCTCGGTTAAGATTAATGCCTTCTTGCCCTTTTGGGGGAGTGAAACTATAATGTCAGTACTCTTACGAATGACTATTCAACGGGCGTACTTATGGTTCATTGAACGCACGCGTAGCGTATATTTGATGGGGTTAATATCTCGGATGGTACCTTGTCGGTCTTTAAGATGATGTAGTGGCGAAGTTTTTGGACCGCTGTGAATTAATGATAGGGAAGTATTTATCTTCTTCGTGCTCATATCTTAATATAGGGCGCCCGTATAACATTTTTCTAACATAATAGATTACGTGCTCCTTCCCATTTGGGCCCTCCACCGATCAATACTCCAGTATAAGGCGGTCTCGTATGTTGATACATACATGATGTAGTCTTTGTTGTAGTCCATGGGACTAATCGCAGGTAACTAAAGACAATGTGTGCTTTCCATCACATCAAATGATTGTTGGGTTGATCGTCCCATTTTGAACGAGATTTTTACGCGAGGAGACATAAGAATCCTTGAGTTCAAGTGGAGTAACTCTGCTGAGCAAAACGTCTCCATAAAGTATGCCTTTTCCTTGTAAGATTTGTAGTTGATTGAGGGTTCGCAGGTGACAGGTACCTCTTTGATAGCTTGTACATTGAGGGGGGGTCCACTCTAATTCCTTTTTGGGGACAAACAAACCTAAAATCCATCTTGTTGTGATGCGATAAGACACATTTGAGGGGGTTCGAGCGTAGGTTTTATTTCCTGCATCATTGCAATACCGACTATGCGGATCCTTGAGGTGGTCTAATCGTCTTCTTGGATTACAATGGTGAGAGTCGTGTCAAGTATGTAGGATAGGGGTGTGCCAAGTCATGAAAGATATAATTCATGGCCACTATGGAAGGTGGCTCCAATATTCTTTAGGTCAAATGGAATTACCGATATGTGAACGTGCCTCAGGGGTAGTGAACGTGTGTACTCAGCATCAGACTTTCATGGTGAAGAATTTGGATTTTATTGTACCCAGAGAAACCATCCATGAAAGAGAGGGCCTCATGACTTGCAAAAGCATCGATGACTTGCAGTTGATGGGGTAGGGTAATTTCTCCTTATGGAACATGATTTGTTCAAATCACGAAAATCGGTGCAAAATGCATATGGTGTCCAGTTTTTTCATGACGTGGAACAAGGTTGGGAAACCCAAGATGTGTAAGAGATGGGGTAGATAAACCCGACTTGTGAAGCTTATCGATTTCTCATTTGATTGCTTCTAACTTGATGGGTGGAATTGATAGTGTTGTTTCTCATGTGACTTGGTGGTATGTCGTGCGAGTACCGAATATAGGTGTCTTCTACAAGTAGTGGGACTAAGCTTTCCAAGTATTTTCTAATTTTTCCCATGCGAAGATATTTTCGATACTCTTGCAAATACATCCAGGTGTAGAGGTGTATCTCTTTTGTGGTGAACATGTCGCTGCCCAAATGAGATTTCTTCAAAATTTTCAAGATTTCGAGAGATCAGTTCACCACTCGATGGGTAGGTGAAATGTTTGACATGTTACCCTCTTCGAATGCATTTGTCGAGTGTCTGGAATGGGATTATTGAACCAATTGCAGATTTCTTCACGATGGAAGGTAATATTTTGATTCAATCGCTACAATCTCTTGGTTTCTTGTCTTGTTAGGGGCTGAATTTTTTTTCAAGAAGAAAAAATGAGTGGCAGTATGCGGCATTATATCTATCGAGTATAATTTGGCTCTATCATGGCCCCTCGAGGATATCCTCATCTAAGTGGGAATACAGTGATCCTAAGGGTGATTGATTTCACAAGGCCATGAGAAGAAGGTTAGTCCCTAATGGAGTTGGTTGAGCGGACATGAAAAGAGATTCCATCGTCGATGTGGTGGAACTTCAAACGCAGTCTACGGTGGTGCATATATAGATTGGTTTGCACCATCGTTGGTACAAATACTCTCGTAGTGCAACGACTCGCGATTCCCATGAATGATGAGCGAGACAACCCAAGTCATGGATTGCGAGTACATGATGATATGAATCATATATGGTGTATCGTGTCATTGGCATTTGGTAGGGGAGGAATTTCCATCGTCGGGAGCCTACATGGAGGGCAAGGCTAGATTCCTCACTAGGCTCAGCGCACTTTCCCAGGTTGAAAGTTGTGCCTGTGCGAGAGGTTCCCTGAATGTTTCCCACCGGGCAGGGCATGCCTCTAGATCATGGTTATGACCGGTGAAAATGGTGCATGGTACCACCATGCCCATCGAGTAGATTGTGTGGGAACCAACACTAATCCTCATCCTCGAAGTTGACACTCTGAAAGGATCTGGGCATAAGGAGAGAGAATCACTTGTCTTTTATTGTCTCTTGTAGTAGTCCTTTTGTGGCTTGGGTATGTGCTAACTATTTTTGGGGGATGTAGACTTCATCGTTGATCTCATTGCTCGAAGCTTGGGAGGTGTTCACATTTCATGTAGCATGGGTGAAAATGTGACAGCGGATGTCCGGTGAGTAGCATTGTGTGATTTTCTCTTGGTTAGAGATTCCTTTCGAGGGAGGAAGATACCATGTGAAATATTTTCATGAGGTTCTTCAGCTCTTCACACGCCGTATTGACTCGGTGGTCGATTGTTTTGCATAGTTCGCACGCTTGGCCTAGAGGTGGACATGGGTTGTGCTAGGTCGATGCACCTTTCTAACTTTCCCAACATGTTGGTGTGGAAATGGGGTAGGCTCCACGGGGTATTCGCAGCCATTATGTTTTCGTAAAGTCTTCGAATGATGTGAGATTTATGGGCACACTCTGATTTGTGTTGATCATGATGGTTTCCACGACACTAGATAAGAGTAGTCATTCTTGATGCTCTCTGTCTTGTTCATTTGGTGACGTGACGCGGGTACCCGGTGGCATAGCAGGCTTCTAGGTCTAGGCATGTGGCAACCACATGGTTGCGTGTGTTAGACAATGCACATGTTCGTCTTCTCCGTGGAGGACCGGTGGGGGTGACTAAGGGTTCCCCAACCAACCATTTTTTGTTGATAGGAATAGGATAGATCTACTTGTCATGTCCTCCGCGCTGTCTGTCGAGCTATCCGTGGATTACGTATCAGTGGTATGTCATCTTCCCCAGGGGAGAGGTGGAATTTATGCATCGTGCATAAAATAGTTAGCGTTAGCTGGCATACGGGATGTAATGGCACCGCTCCTAATGGATGATTGCTAGAACATATCGGACATGAAATATTAGGGTTGCTAGAAAGCCAACGTAGTACACACGTCAACTCGGAGTACGATCTTGGAAGAGTTCCGTGATGGCGCTAGTCATGATGAAAATGGTCAGCGTTCACATCGCATAGTGCCTGACGAAACGATGATAGAGGAAGAGATGAATGGGAGTCTTTGTGTGCAAGCTGTTGTGTCTCTTACTTGGTATAAAATGATGCGAGGTTCTTTCCCCATATGACTTTGTATGGAGGGATCCTTTTCGATAGGATTGCTCGACGACATGTAAAGAACTCTACAGTATCACGGAATTTTCTAGGCAATGATGGCTTTAATTCCCATAATGGCTATAGATAGCACATACGTGGTTGGTACGCAATGCCTTGCCTTGATTTTTGGTGGTTGGTTCCTTTTTACGGGAACTTGTTGTCGCGATATTTACCCTCGCAGCTAAGGAGCGATTTAGTTCTTACTCAGCCTCCGTGAAGATATGGGTAGTGTGGCCTCACCTGTCCTGCATATGGCACAAGTGGTTGTAATTCTCGTTGTATGGTGGGATTTTCTACCTTCTTCCTTTTTTTATTGGTTTTCTTAGTCGTAACAATCGGTGTTGACGACAGATAATTTCCTTAGATGGGATGGTTGTGATAGTCTCCTTGACGTATGGGGCTCTCGTCAGGGGAGTGAGGGGGATTAACCCTCATAGAGGATGACGTTGTGACTCCTGTCTATGGTAGGTGGGACCAAGTACACCAAACTGAAATTACAAAAGATAATTTTTTGGCAACACGGTGTTGCACACAGGCTTGTTGTGACACAAAACCGTATGTGAGTGTAGAGCAGGAAAGCGAGTTTGGGAGGCAACATAGGGTAGAGAGGATATCGTGGCGCAGGCCCCCGATGATGTTACTACTTGTATCTATCTCCTGGATGGACTTGGTGCTTGATGTAGACATCATGCACACCGAAAGCCTTTGTGATATTTGTCCGTTCAACTTAGTGTTCCTGATTGATGTCATAAATTGTCAACCAGGGCTAGTAAACTCGTTGAGTGAAGTCATTATATGTGCTCAGGTATATTCTTCCTACTTCTAGTTGTGTTTATTGTTTTTCTAGTGTTTTTGGTTTTGTGTTTCTTATGCTAAGAGGAAAAATAACTAAGTGTTTAACAAAGAGAGTTATTGGTCACACTAAAACGCCTGAGCAAAGATATTCTAAACTATGTATGGCACCCTAAGAACGTGAAAAATGCAAAAATCGACAAGAAAAAAATAACTCATAACATAGACTCAATCCAATTCTATTTAATTAGAAGTATGCTAGCACAACTAGAGAAAAGTGATAAGTTTATAATGCAACAGATGTTCTTCTAAGCTAAACAAAAACTTACAAAATCAGTAGAAAATCTCATCTTTGGTTATAAATTTGTTTTGGAACACATTTAGAAGAGATATTCGCAATATGAAGTAAGAAACCATACTCTAAATTAACTTATGACACTAAAATTAATCTATTACGCAACTCAAAATATCACTATTAAGCCTTATTCAAGTGTTATAAATCTTTTGGAAATGCTTTTGGAAAAAAGGAAGTTTGTAAAATTATGAGAAATTGCGTAATACGGTCAAGACTTCAAAATGACATTACCAATTCTTGTCCATATGATGATGTGTTGGAAGAGATTAATAACAAAGAGTAGTTTTGTAAATAATGAAGGCCTTGAAGTCTACATGGAACGATGTAACTAGAATACAACGTAACTAATAAAACTTAAAATACATTAAACGAATCGAACTAGAATGCAATCGAATCAGAACTGAAATATAGTGAAAAGAACTGAACTAGAGTGCAATTAACTCCTGTGAGTATTACTGTGATGAACTATAAATGCAATCTATCTTAAAATAATAGTAGCTATATATATTCATGTTAGTGATATTTTGGGAGACAATTCATAAGAACAAGCATCGGGCCGTACACATCTAATGTGGAGGTGAGAATAAAACATAAAGAGTTCGTGAAAAGCTCGCTAAATTAGGAAATGCAAAACAGTAGCTAAAGTTACTTATCTAAACAATACTGCACACGTAGCTTCTTTGCGATGATGAGGGCTCTCTAGCCACCGGATTAGCATACAAATCTCTCAATATTGCCTCAAAACCATGCAAATGAAGTTGGGAATTCTTTCATTAAAGGGAAAAATACTTCGTGTAAACGGAAGTATTACATGACTTTGAGATCTAACAACTTAAAACATCAATCTAGCTAATTGTCTTTCGGTATCCCGAGTCATTCTTATAAGAGAAATACATAACTACCCCTTGAGAGGAAATAGGGATAAGTGGCTTTCAAATTAAAATAAAATTAGAATTCTTGTGGAAGCCTCGTGCTTTTACTCTGAAGACACATTTGTAGAGTTTCTTGTCCTAGTGTAGAAGTCTACTCTCTTAGTTTTGATTTCTTCACGTGCATAATCACACATGGAGACTTTTTCTTTAGACTTCAGTAGAGGACAAGGGAATAGATGCATTGGATGAAGTACTGAGATTCAACCATATGCAATTTTCCTCTAAGTGACACACAGTAACTCTGTGTGAACATGAAGATAGTCATGGGGGATATAAGCGATTACAGCTTACCGCAATGGTTGCAGTATTACCTAGTATGAGTCTAGTCAAAAAATACTACAACAACGAAACCACGAAAATATAGCAATTCGAGTTACTTATATGCATTCCTAAAGTAAGACTTTAATTAATCCTATTGATAGTTTTAAAAGCTCGCCAAATCGATAAAGGAAAAAGGAAATGAAATGAAATTTGGTGAAAGAGAAGGACATCTTTGGGCTCAACATACTATGCCAAAGCTTTTGCATGTCCTCATGCAATTAATCCATGTGACTATCGAAACTTGATACTAGGACATCCAAACTTTTCTTTCTTTTCGTTTTTTCCCTGATGTTCAATAACCTCCTCAGGCTTCCCTTATAGAACAATTTGAATCTCGTGTTTATAAGTGCCCTACTTTCAACTTTTTGTTTTTCTTTTTTTGCAGCTTCTCATTAGCCTTGTACAGTTTTTTCCATTTGTGCAAAGAGAGAGTTGTGTTCATGTTACTCTTTGCAGCCTGACTTGTTCCTCTGAGAGTTTCATTTTCTATTTTTTATGTGCCTATTACAGTACCTCCAGCTCATATTTATCTCTTCTTAGTACTTCAATGCAGATCCCTGGTGGGCTAGGGTTCTTCTTACATGCTTTCCGAGGGCTCTCCTTTCTAATGTCTCAACATAATTATAGATTTGTTGTTCCTGCTGAGTCTATCTCCGAGTTTCTTCATCAAGGTCCTCTTTAGTCACCGGGTATTCAAGAGATTTATCAACTAGTGTCTCTTCTATCTTCAATTCGTATGATGCATGTTTGCTTAACTCACTGTCTTCTTCAATATGCCTCTAAGCCTGATGAGCGTTTCGTCTTTAGTTAGATGGTCCTCTACTCTTCTTCTTGGAATACTTTCTTATTATCTTCTCCTTTTTAAGATATTTCTTAATTTTCTATGCCTCCAATTTATCATAAATAATCTCACTCACTATCCTCTTGTGAGTAGACTTACCAGCTTTAATTTCAACGATTTGGAAATTTTTCCGTTCCCACGCTTCTTACAAGTTTGCCTTCGGATGGAGATTCTTTGATTTACTTCTTAAAGTGATTCCTCACTAGGAACTCATCCCAATTGTCTCCCACTCCTTTCTCAGAAATGATGTTCAATTAGGGATTTTAACTAGGCTATGGTGATACAAAGTGGTTTCCAAGAATTGAACCCTCTTTGGACATTAGAGGCCATTCTCTTTAGGCTATGAAGTAAGAAGAAGAGGTAAATTGATTTCTTCATCTAAGAAATGCATAATAAGCTGAATATGATATAAACATAGGGTACCAAACCTTCCCCTCACAAGTTAGTAAACTTTTGAAAAATTAGCAACATATTTTTAGCCATTTATTCTTCGATGCTAAGCTAGGGATGCCCTTCTTAAAAAATGAAATATCCATACTCAGTGTTTTGAGCATCCGCGTCCATGCCTGCCTCATCGTAGAAATTCCTTGTTTTTGAACCATCGTTCGACCTTGCCTTATTAATTTCCGCTATGCAGACATGAAGGATTCTCGTAATAGTGAACTTGACATCTCACTATTTCAACCTCTCTGCTCCATTGAAGGGACAAATCGCTAAATGTCCTATGGTTACTTCCTTATGAAAACCATTGAACTTTTTCCATAAAATCAGCAACTCACCCAAACTCTCTCGTAGCATTTCTCTAATTTGTGGGTAACCCTCTAAATATTTGGTTCCGAAATCTGGTTCGGACCTTACAATGAGACCCATAGCTTCTTCTCTCGACCTATCAATTTGCTTGCTCTTTCTATTCATGGTAAGAATGGGTCACAATGAGAGTTTTTTTACCCTTCAAAGACGCTTTCGTCGCGTTTATGCGGCATGAATTAGCTACGCAAAAGATGGTATGAAGTGGTTATGGGATGAGTGAAATACGGTGCAAGGTGAAAGTTCATACAAATTGATGAGTTTGAGAGCTATCATGAAAGAAAAGACCTCGGAAAAATCTCGTTGAGAAATTCAAAATCATCTACGAATACTTTGATTAGTGACGTGTTACCGAATAGGTCACTTCAAACACTAAATCAGTTAATTTTATAATAAATGATGGTTTGGTACGTAGGCGGAATGGAGAGGATTTGCCATCCCAAAAGTTTTTATGATAGAGTTTAATAGGGCTTGATCAATACGAATAATCAAAATAAATTTATGAATCATACATGACTTAACTATACTATAACTTTCAGTAATCTGGTCATCATAATAATTTCACAACTTTACCTTAGCCTTCTCCTTTGATTTTTGTGGTTTTAATATGCTTTGTCCTTCTTTGAAAATAATTAATTCTTCGACCTTCATAATCCCTTTGATTTTTTCTTGTTGACATAGGGTGTAGGGTCAATTTTCACATTGAACAGAGTGGTTTGGATAGTTACCATACGGGGTATGCTGCCGCAGTAATGTACTGCCGCGCTAGGCTACGAATCGTGGTGGCTAGACATCGTCCCGCACTGCAGAATATCCGGCCGTAGAATATACTTGTGAGGAGCTTTGAAACATGAAATGAAATGTGATTTAACACATAGATGGAGTGTAGTATGAAATGAATTAATCATGGATCATTAAATATGTGGTGGAATGGAGTATGAATGAAGTGGAATAGTAATGGAATGTGATGAATCACAAATGTGAAGTGGCATAAAAAAGTGGTCTACTAACTTCATGATTTGTAATACTCAATTTGCATAAAGAGATCAAATTTAGAAAGTCTCGACATGTGAAAATGAGATGTGACCAAGAAATCGGAGTGAATGAGATATGAATGAATGGAGTGAATGAGTTATGAATGAATGAGTGAAATGGATCATAAGTGTAATGTGATCACTTATGATTTTATGATAGTCTGCTTATAGAAAGGAAAAAGAACAATTTTGAAAAGGTAAAGTGTCAGTGAAAGAGTTGCGATTTTCACTTATCTTTTTTCGTATAAACTTTATGCTAATCAAATATTGGTTTTCATGTTTATACTTTATTTTATTTTTATTTTTTAATTTTTAATTTTTTTTAAATACGCTTTGCGTGAAAATACAATTAAGTTGATGAGAAAGAAGAAGGATTCTTCTTCATTAACTTCACATCACCTGTCTCTTGGAATCTCTTAGAAAAATTCTTCTCTATGAAAGTGGCTTGTGATACAACTTCAATATATGACCATTTACAAGAAAAGTAACCTCTTCTTCATCTTTTGTCTTGATTTTTATTGCTCCATTATCAAAAACATTCCACAATGTCATATGGCCCAGCCAATGTGTTTGGAATTTACCTTGGAAAATCTTTGAACTTTAGAATCGAACAAGAGGCTCAAATCACCTTTCTTTGAATTTCTTTTTCCTTTATGTACTTATCATGCCATCTAGTCTCTTGTCGTTTGCTAGACTATATTTGTTCTCTCGGGACCGCATCTTGTCTCGATCTCATCCAATTCATTAATCTGCTCCAACTACGTGCTTTTGTGCCTCTCTGTTAGATCAAGTCTCTACCGATATCGCCTATTTTAAAGTTTGAGTTTGAAACTCTATGAAACAAAACTTGTTTTCCATAAACAAGTTCATAATGAGCATGACCTGTTGTGCTTCTCCATGTAGTTCTATAGGGCTCACTGAGGCTTCGGGTAGCATGTTCACCAATCTCTTTCTATGTAAATGGACAAGCCTTTGTTACAGGATCCCTTCAATAACCTTATTAGTAGATTCCACTTGAGCATTTGCTTGTGGATGATAGGAGTAGATTTTTTTCGTGTTTGATTTTGTACCTCTCCATTATTTGTTCCACTAGCCTTGACGTAGTTGAGCTCCTTGATCTCGTAACAATTTCCCCTTGGGACACCAGCACTATAAAAATATCCTCAAAAAAAAATTAACTACAGAGTAATCTCAGAAAGGCAGAAAGTAATGGCTTGGCCTCTACCCATTTGGTAACATAATCGGTGCAAACTAGTATATATTTTCTTTTTGTCTTCGATGTGAGTGACTAATGAGGTCTCCACAAACGCTAAAGCCCATTTTTTCAAAGTTGTTCAATATGTACACCGAGGCCGCAATGGCAGTATCTCACTCGAAGGAGAAGGTTTTCCTACCCTTTGTGCAATCGTCACACCTTTTTGACATACTCTTTGAGCATATTTAAAAAGGGATGGCCAATAGTATCCTAAATGAAGGACACTTATAAGCTATCATATCATCAGTAAAGCTTTCGCGCATATGTGTTCATCATGACATGCCTTGAGGATCTTGAGCATCTTATCTTCCTCAACACATCTCCCTAATGATAAAATGCGGCTGTATTTTGTATAACTCATTAGCAACCCACTGAATATTTTGCATCGTCATAAATGATATTTCTTTTGTCTCTTGCATTCATTAGTTGAAGGAAATTTCCACGAAACTAAATAATTAGCAATATCAGACAAACCAAGGAGTTTGAGCAGAAATTGCAAAAAGATATTCATCAAAGGGAACTGATCTTCAATCCGAGGTGTTATCTTTAATGTTTTGGAGTCTAGATAGGAAATCAACTATCGTATTTTTGTTCTCGAGCCTATCTCAGAATGGTGATGTTGAATTCTTTGTAAAATCAATAACCATCTTATGACTCGCCATTAGTAGTCCAATTTTGTTCATTAGAGATATCAATTGGAGTAGTGATTTGTGTGAACAAAAGTTTCATATCCGTTACATATAGTGTCTAAATTTTTTTATAGCATGAACAATGCCTAAAACTCTTTTTCGACTTTTAGTAATATAATTTAACTACGGAAAGGAGATTAAATTTTTACTTGTATAGTAGATGGCATAAGGAATCGGGTCTTTTTGTCCCAATACTTCTCCCTAGAGATGTATCTAAGGCATCTGTTGAAATATGAAAAGGGTAACTTCCTGAGCTTAGGTCTCTTAAAATAGGTGCTTCGTAAATTTTTGTTTTCTGGTGGTCTCAAAGGCCCCTAACCGTGAAAATCGTGGGATCTGTACTTGAATTCTACAGGTCTTTGGTAAGTAATTTGAAAAAGTGGAGATGCTATCTTGGTGAATTTTTCTATAAACCCTTCGATAATATCTCGTAAATCCTAGAAAACTCCTAACATATTTTTTGAAAACTTGGGACGTATAAGTTAGAGATGACTTCAACTTTTGACTCATCAACTCTAATCCACATCCCTCGAAATGTGATGTCTTCAAAACAATTCCTTTTAGTAAAAATCATAAAACACTTCTCATGACTTAGTGAAATATTTTCTTCTTTACATCTCTTTAAAACTTTTTTCCAAGTTTGCTACAGGCTTCTTCAAATGTGTTTCGCATAAACCGTGAAATCATCCATATATACCTCTACACAATCATGTATTAGATATGAAAAAATTCTTAGTATCGCTCCTTTGAAATGTTGCGTGTGCATTGCGTAGTAGCCCAAATGGTAATACTCGATAACATATGCAGTAACCCCAAGGACAAGTAAATGTGGTTTTGTCTTGATATTCAAGTGCTACTTGAATTTGGTTACATAACCACTAAATCACCATCTAAAAATGAGAAGTACTTTTTTGCCGTGCTAATGTATCTAATACCTCGTATCTATGAAAGGTAGGGGAAAATGATCTTTAAGAGTAGCTTTGCTAATTCTCGTAGTCAATACAGGTACCCTCCATTTACCATTTTTATTTGGCACAATTACCAAAGTTGAGAAACCCACCCGACTATCCGAAATGATAGATAAAGTTGACATTTAACAATTTACTCAATTCTTCTTTAACAATCTCCCTCAAGATTTGGATTCATCCGATCTCACGAAGGTTGTACTGATTGGTTTACAATTTTCCTCTATGTAGATGTGGTGAATGCAAGTCTTAGGGCTAATCCATTTCATATCGTTGGGTATCCCATGCATATGTTTGAGAGAAGAATGTCTCTCGTAATATCTTGACTAGCTCTTCTTGTTGAGATTTCTTCTAGGTTCTTGTTTATGTTTAAAGTTTGGCTCGGAAATATCTCAATTCTAGAACTACCAAATTTATCCATGGAATAAAAGAGACATTTGTCTTGATGATAAAAAAATCAATGTTGGATTCTTCTAGAAATTGTTCATGTTTTTATTCCAAAGATGATTCAAAATTTTCTAAGGTATTTAGAATCTCGGCTATCTTCTACTAATTTTTTGAAATTGTGAAGAGAGTGTTGTAAGTCTTCTTCATCCCTCTATCCATTGAGTATCATCTAATTTTCGTAATTGTATTCTGGTTGGAGGATACAAGGTAAATTTCTTGGTTGAACTACCATCAAAGATGTACATATCAGATTTGGATCTCACAACTAATGAAAGCATCGATTAGTAGCTATAACCTGCCAAGGCTCTTCCTAATATAATGGGATGCCCTCCCAGGTTATTCTTAGGGAGTTAGGATCATAAAATCCACAGTGATGCTCCCAAGAATCTGGGACTACCGGAATGTCTTCTATTAGCCTCATCGAGTTTGATCACAAATCCGTACTCTGAGTGACTAATAATGATGGGTGTAAAAAGAAGATTAGGAAGTTTTTCGTGCTTATCCATGATTTGTCTACTCGTGATATTGATTGCGGCTCCCTAAATCAATAAGTGTGTTTTTGGATCTCGAGCTCCATTGATGTGTATTTTAACAACGTGGATTTCCTGGGTCTAGATACTTTTGGAATGGCAATCTTACCCATCATGATATCTCGTTATTTTTTCCCTGCCATTCTTTGTCTCTCTTATTCTTTTTCTCGTTTTCTTCATGCTCAACTCCCTTTATTGTCTTTGCTAAGATTGGAATTTCCTTGAGATAGCTTGTAATAATGGGATCTTAATGACAAATATTTCCTCAGCTCTATCTGGAAACATACATTAGGCACCACAATCACACCCCTATCAATTTGTAATCTTTCTAGAGAAGGAGGTGTGAGGTGGATGTTGATACATCTCTAACATAAGAGTTGAAAATTATTGGCTCTTTTTGTTTTGATTTTTCAATGTTTGGGTCTTGGAAAAGGTGTGTTCTCTTAAAGACTTTTATTCACCGCATGAGAGAATCTTCCTCGAGTTGTTTCTGTCTCTTGTATGTATTACACAGGTTTCTTCTTTTCAAGTATTCTTCTTCCAAACCTAAGTTGAACATCACTAAGCTGTCTAAAGGAGTAATCAAATAAGTTGAAATCGTTGGCCTTTCATATCACGTGATGTGTTCCGAGTGATTTTTATTGTTGGCGGTTTGGTATGGGTTGGGCAGAGTAATCGTATTCGCTTTTTTCGAGAAGTAGTAATGAAGTGGTTGAGTTTGATGTTGTGGATTTTGTGGATTCGTGATATTTGTTGAAAATTCTATTGAGGAGGGAAAATGTGGATATGGTGATGGTATTGATAAAATCTTTAGGTATCTTCCATAGGGATTTTGTGCTCCTTGTGCCCAAGTTTGAGATTGATTATCTGGGAATTGGGGCCAACGGCTTCGCCAAGATTCCAATTTGGTGTAGGGTTAGTTATGCAGTTGATCATGGAATCCCTTGTGTTTGAGGTCCTTGCCCAGCTGCCTTTCAGAAACAAAATTGAGAGATTCTATGGAATTTGTAGGAGTTTCTTCTTGAAAGACAAGAATTTAAGCACCTGTGAAGTGAAGGACAGCTTCTTGGTCTCATGTTTTTACGAACAAATTATACAGTCTCTGCCACTTTTTGCATCCAAAAGGGCACTCTCCCTCAAGGTACATGCTTTTTTCTCACATTTGGGAGCAAAAGATTGCTAAGGCATCGAATTCAACTCTTTGCTTGTTTTGTAATTTAAGGTGTCTATTTGTTCACTGAAGACTCCCTAAAATGTCGTATTCGAATTCATCGACATGTTTTCCTATTTTTTTCTCTACTCATCGTCCTACAGTAGGACTTTACTTGCCCTTCGCAAGAGCGAGGTCTCTCAGGTCCTTTTTATAGTTATAGATTTCCCTCTTGAAAGGTTGACACATAATTCAACTATTTCAGGTAATGTGAGCTGAGATATATCCCCTTTTCCCATCATGTTAAGGATATCTAACCATTCATCCCTAATTGTCTTCAACGAAGAGAGCTTTCAAAGTATCTTGATGCTCAAGTTTCTCCATTTTTCTCCTCTTGATGTTATAGCATAAACCTCTCCAACAAATCTTCAGAATTTTCATCCTCTTTTTGTAACATTTTAAACACTTCCTCCTTATGGTTGACCGGCATACATTAATCCAAATACCTCTCTAAAAATGCATAGTCTCATGTCTTCCCACTGTCCTAATAGAATCGATGATCAAACTCATAAACCATTTTAATGTCATTTGCTCCTTTCAATGTTGAAGGAAATAGTTTAAGTTTTTGGGCATCTTGTAAGTAATCATAGGTTCTACATGGGACTCTGCAAATTCAAATAGGAAGCTTTCAAGATCTTTGCTTTTTGAGTCCAGTAAAATTTGGAAGGAGAGAGGTGAATATGTTTTTCATAGTTGTATTGGTTTCTTCATCTACTATAGGAAACTCAACAAGAGCTTCCCTACTTTCCCTTTCTACACTCTTCCTCTTCCTCCTTCACTCGCACCTCTACCTCCTCCTTTCCGTACCTTCACCGCTGGAAAAATACCGAGAGGTGAGTCGTATGTACATGACATATCCAAACTTTTTACTTTTTCTCATGCTCTAAAACCCCATGCGCTACTTTTTCCGAATCCAACTAGCGTATACACGCGGATATCCTTCATGAAACTCGCGTATACCCGAGAGATATAATTATGCCATTAGTTCTTCACTGCATAATTCCATCATTCATTTATTAGATGTTCTATAAACGAGAACATGTGCAGTGAAAGAAATGAATCAAACCATCACACAAAAGCATCACACATGAACACCGTGATTTTTAGGTGGAAACCCAAGCCGGGAGAAAACCACCGTTGCGTGCTTGCTCAGCCTTCCAATATTTTAGTATAGAGACATCTGTACAACATATGGTCGCGTACTCCTACCAAAGCACGCGAGCACCCACCGCGCTCGTTTGTCGAAATGCCCTCTCCTCGGAAGCGAGGCAGCTCCAACCCCCCCGACTCGTTACCGGCCCTCTCCCGGGACAGGGGAGCTGCGACCCCCCGATCTCGTTTACCGGCCTCACCGAAGTGAGCTCGTACCCCTCGATCTCGTTTACCGGCCTTCTCCCCGCGAAGAGCTACAACCCTCGATCGGTAGGCTACAACCCTCGAGCCTTACCACCTTGGACCATGTTTCATCAATTTTCACACTAGATCCAACAACTTCAATAGAACACAACTCTGCGGTGCCATGCGTAATTTATCATATTTTCGCACCGGACCTCTCCATACATTTAAGCACGGTACGAAAACATCAACAACGAGAAAGCTAAAACATAGCCGTATCAGATTAGACATTTCATACCCCATGATCCAGAGCAAACCCTAGTTTGCATACGCGCTTTCTTTCTTTCGATCGATGTCGCGTATATACGCGCTTCCGAATCCACATCATCCGTGCATATACATCCCGCAGATAAGCTTCCCCCGACCGCGCATACGCGCTTTTTCTTCGGCACGCAAGCCACGCGTATATACTGCGCATCCTCTCGCGGGGCTAACTAGCGTATGGATCTTCAACTATTACGCAGTCGCATACTTCTTCTGGGATCGGATATCTCGTGCTCGTATTCAACCCTATACGTCAGTACGAGATATGTGTGCCTCATCACGTATCTAATCACTCCATAAAATGCGATCTGTAGATAGATACATATACATTTTCGTATCTAGATATCTCGCTTCCTCTATCATTTCTTCATAGGTGCATCATAGATTCAGTATCTATCATCAAACCTTTACTGCTTTCCATACACAGATATACTTCCCTAGAAGTATTCATTCAAGCCTCGAGACATCTTGCACCCACACTCATGATTTGCATAATGAATTTCATACTCTTTATATAGTGTTTATCCTTTTTTCAATACCATGAGCCCTTTTTTCAATACCATGAGCCAAAACAACATTACTTCCGAGTGGTATTCTCGGACGGGGTCAATTAGGCAGGATCATTACCCAATAGCTAATGGGGTCAATACCATGGTGGATACCTCAGTTTTGCACTTTTTAGAGCGACTTTTAGCCCATACGCGCACTTGGCACGTGCTTTTCTCGCGTGCATCACGCGACTTCCCTTTGAACATATCCGCATATGCACATGAGACATACTTTTCACCATAGATTTAGCACAATGCGAGTCTCTCTTTAACGCTCTTGCCCTCCGTACTCCTGATCGTAGATACACTCCAGTATTTACTTCATTAAGAACATATATTCTATCAGCACTAACTTCATCAAGTAAGTTGTCACTCTATCTTTCATCAATGTGGGTTGCCATCAAGGACAACACTCGCACCATCAGTATTGCCAACAATCTCCCCCTTTGGACTCTGATGGCAACCACAATGGTGTTTGGTTACCACAACGTATGGTATATTAAGGAATACAATGACACCATAGTCACTCTCCCCATTTTTGACACCATCTCAAAACACCATGTCACTCTCCCCTTTGACATCAGAGTACCAAGGCGGACTCAAAACCAACATCATCTCGAGTTCATGTCTGAATTTTCAAGCATATTTTTCAATGAAGTACATGACTCATGAACTTCCTATCACCAATGACTCATACTTACATCAAAGATCCCATCCAGGGTGGATTTACATATGAGACTCAACTACCCAACCGTAAGTGGGTTTACAAAAAATTGACCTCGATTACCCAACCAAGTGGGTTTACACATTGACAAGTCCTTACTGATGAATATTACATATCTTACATCATGGGTCTTAACGAAGACCTTTTTCATCAAATTACATAATGATGACTTTTCATAACCAACACCGCAAAAGTCCTCAAGAAAGAGAACATATTCCTGAATCATCATAATGCCAACAATGCATTATACTCAGCAGCCGCTAAAGCTCCCCCCAGATACTGCCATCCAGAAAACATCCTTTCCATATGACTAAGGCTCCCCCTTAGTTTGTGCATCCCGAACACTTTCACCAACAAACTCATCGAGGCATCTTTATCAAAACAAGAGAGAAAAGAATTATGAGAACTCGGAACACCACCGGATATACCCTGAACAAGTATCGAGAGATACCAACAATAGATGAACGAATTGTGCAAGAGAGCCGACTCGCGAATTGTGCAAAGCAATTAGACATACGTTGTTTTATGATGTATGAACTCGCGTAAGATATACGTCGACTCGTGTTTCCAGAAACCCGTATCTCAATTTCATCTTCTAAATTTGTAACCAGATTCGTATCTTCCGCTGAGAAAATAGTGTTCCGTACCTTCTTTCCCAGATTTTTTAATGCTTTTCCCCGGAATACGAATAGATAGAAACGTAGTAGTTGTGTCTTCATGCGTCATCCAATGGTTTTAGCATATGTACATTAGTCACCAAGCCTTCGATTCTTTGCGAGCATCAATACAATCTTTCCCGAAGAGAGATTATCATACCGCATGAAAAGCATCTTCAAATATGTGTCAAGCAATCATCCATGTGGTCCAATATCATCAAGATCTTCATGAAGTAACATAAGTAGGAAGGAGATCTCAACCATAGTAACAAACTACTAACGCATGATCTATTCTTATTTACTCGAATCTAACCAACATCCAACTCATATCCATGTGTGAGCACAAAAAGATACTTATTAGCTAACTTCGTGGGCTCAAAATCTCATCATAATAAACCATGTACCGAAGTCATCATCATTTGGAGCATGAGTATCACAAAAACCAAAGAATAAGTAGTCATATTTTCCAACAATGCAATCATTAGTATTCAACCCTCGTCGCTCCCCCTAGACCGGTGCTCCTTCACTGCGTGCACCGAAACAGTTTCGTTCATCGTTATGGTCATCACTGACAATCTCTTCGCATGGGCTGCCCTTGTATCTCCGAATTATAGGACTCTTCATCTCAACATAATGAATACTCTTCATCAAAAGCAAAACAGACTTTTCTATCCATAATCTTCAACAAGTGAAACCATATATCATTTCATTAGCATGAGTGTAACTCGTATTAAAGCAAAAGTACAATAATTATCAGCCAGCATCGATGCTAGCCCCCTAATGACACGCTTAAAATCTTCATTTATCATATAAATTCTTATACTATTAATGGCATTACCGCAAGCTTTGTGGTCCGCTCGAAACTCGTGTGTATCGTGACTTTTGTTAATATAACCTCGCGTATGGAAAGTGAAGCATAGAAAATTTTACACCTTCATCTCCTCTTGCAAATTTACCTTCCGTTCTTATATCTTTTTCTTCACACCGAATCATATATCATAGAAATACATATAATCATAATAATAAAATCAACCATGAGAGACATCATACATTGCTCCCCAACGATGATACATTACTAAACTGCGATAATGTATCCCACATTATTCTTGCGAAATCAATAAGAGAAGTAAGCTTCGAGCTGGATGATTGTAGTAGGGCTCGGGGAATTCCCTACGTTTCTACGATCGGTCCCTCCATCTTTTTTCTCAGATTTGTTTGAACTTTCTATTTGTGTGTCGAAGTTATCCAATTTCTCATATTCGATATCAACTCTGCATTCTTTGTCTACATGACCATACTTGTTACAAGAATAACATCTCATGTGTCCGGAGAAATAAGCATAAGAATCAGTAATGAGTATTTCTACTCTTCCTCCCTTTTACAACTCGAGTGCTTTATGTCCATACTTGTTACATGAAAACACAATATCCCTTGAAGCTACTAGAGTACCTTTACGAGTAGAACACTGTTGTGTTTTGCTGGCTGAATTGTTCGCTGTCCTCGCAATTGGTCGCAACATGCCCATAATTATGACATTTAAAACATTACAACGTTCTTGAATGAATTCCTTTGAGAATTCATGATTTTTGGTCGATCTTTTTGTTTCTTCAGGTCTTTGCTATTGACATCCTCCGAATTTTAGCACTTCCTTGTGAGCTAGATTCTCCTTTTAACGAGTCTGTCATGGAAATTCAAGACCAAGTTTGATAGCAGAGACCTTTTCGATTACTCGGAATGTTGTGTCCAAAATGTTAGTACTATCTTGAAACCTCAAAATTTTAACCTTTTCTTCTCTAATTTACCTTTGAGAATGTTTACCTCATCCTCCAAGGCTTGACATTGCTTCGTCAGCTTTTATTATTTCCTTCTTCCATCTTCTACTTGATCCTTCGCATTTAGAATCTCTTCTTTCAACCAATTTTCTCGTTTTCTTCACATGTTTTTGTTGCAGCTCTTCATTCTTCTATATTTGATTTTTCCGCGATCTTCTTTGAGAGAGATGATTTACTCGCTTCAAGGCCGCTTCCTTTTAAAATGATGAGTAGGTTCTTCTATTCTTCTTAGTTTGATGCTTCAAGATCTATTTGTAGAATAGATGATTGGCAAAGCGCCTGAGTCCTTCATTCTTCTTGCTTGATTTTTCGAGATCCGCATTTAGACCTTCGTTGATTTTGCAGTCCAGTTCTTTAATTCCGATTGGATGCATAAGTATGAAACCTTTGATACTTGTCCACCTGTCCATTCAGCATTTCTATTTGATCTTTCATTTGAGAGATCATCTCTTTATAGATAGAATCTTTCTTATCAATTTCCTTTTGTTGTTCTTCAACTTTGATCTTGATAGCTTGTTCTAGATCCACAACTTTACTTTCACTTTCTACACCATTTCTTGCACAAAGAAGATTACAAGGGCCCAAATCACTATCAGATTCATCTTCTTCAATTTTCTGAGATATCTCCTTGCTTCGAGTAGCCTTCTTCTTTTTCCTTTTTTCCATGAGCACCTGTAGAGCTTCGTCAAAATCTGTTTCATCTTCTTCAATTTTTGCTATACATGATTTCTGAGGTATCTCCTTTCCTCGAGTAACCTTCTTCTTTTGCTTCTTTGCCATGAGCACTTGTAGAGCTTGGTCAGAATCTTCTTCATCTTCACTGGACACTTCATCATCATCTTCATTTGCATAATAACTCATCCTCTTTTCAAATTGTTATCCTTTACCATGTTTTTCTTTATAAGGACATTTAGCAGCATAGTGACCAACTTTTCCACACTCAAAACATTTGAAGGGAAGCTTACCTTTGAATCTTCCAGTTCCTAGTTGGAGTTTTCTCACGAAATTCGCTTCTTCTTCATCGGATATATAGCTGGATTCTTTGACAACTTCCTTATCTTTTCCTCTTGCAAATACCTTAAAAGTAGCTTCTTTGATTTTAGAAGGACCTCCTTTGTGTCTCCTTCATAGCCTAGAATGATTTTGTCCCATATTTCTTTTGCTGAATGTAGTTGCATCACTTTGGCAAATTCTGATTCAGACATGCTTCCCAATAAGACATTCACTTCTTTGGCATTGATTTCATACTTCTTTCTTTCAGCTGCATCAGTAGGAATACTTGCCGGGTATTGATAACCTTCTTCCACGATTGCCCATACATCTGCACCAAGACTTTGCAGATATGCTTTTGTTCGTACCTTCCAGAATATCAGATTGCTCCCATTGAATAGAGGTGGCTTTATAGACATTACTCCTTCTTGACTTCCCATTGCGACGGATCTCCTTTAAGCGATCAAGCTTCTGCACAAGGACCTGCTCTGATACCAATTGTTGGGAAAAATACTGAGAGGGGGGGGGGGGTGAATCAGTGTTTACAGCATATTCAAACTTTTTACTTTTTCATGCTCTAAAACCCATACGCTACTTTGTTGAAGCCAACTAGCGTATACACGCGGATATCCTTCATGAAACTCGCGTATACCCAGAGACCTAATTATGCCATTAGTTCTTCACTTACATAATTCCATCATTCATTTATTAGATGTTCTATCAACAGTAAACATGTGCAGTAAGAACAGAATAAACCATCACACAAAGCATCACACATGAACACCAGGATTTTTAGGTGGAAACCCAAGTCGGGAGAAAACCACCGCTGCAGTTGCTCAGCCTTCAATATTTTATTATAGAGAAAACATCTTACAACATATGTGCTGGTGCAGACTCCTACCAGCACGCAGGCACCCACCTGCGCTCGTTTACCAGCCTCACCTGGAAGGGAGCTACAACCCCCTGACTCGTTTACCAGCCTCTCCTGGAAGGGAGCTACGACCCCCTGATCTCGTTTACCAGCCTCACCTGGAAGGGAGCTACGACCCCCTGATCTCGTTTACCTTTACCGCGTGTGGATCTTCAACTGTTACGGAGGTGTCTTCTTAGTTCTGATTGTGTTTCGATTCAGCCCTTTGCTTGGACAGATGTTTGCCTCATCACAGATCTAATCACTCCATAAACAGATCTAGCAAATACAAGTACATTTCAGATCTAGTAATCCCGCTTCATCATTTCTTCATAAGTGCATCATAGATTCAGATCTATCATCAAACCTTTACCCTTTCCATACAGATATACTTCACAGAGAAGTATTCATTCAAGCTCAGACATCTTGCTCCCACTCATGATTTGCATAATGAATTTC
Source organism: Pinus albicaulis (assembly GCA_034641835.2). Lineage (NCBI taxonomy): Eukaryota > Viridiplantae > Streptophyta > Pinopsida > Pinales > Pinaceae > Pinus > Pinus albicaulis. The sequence continues at coordinate 94,186 of JAXQQM020069769.1, forward strand.
ATCTCTTTATATAGGTTTATCCTTTTTCAATACCATGAGCCCCTTTTTCAATACCATGAGCCAAAACAACATTACTTCCGATGGTATTCCGGGACAGGGTCAATTAGGTGGATCATTACCCAATACAATGGGTCAATACCATGGTGGTTACCCCTGGTTTTGCACTTTTAAAGTGCTTTAGCCCATACGTGACTTGGCACGTTCTTTTCCGCATGCATACGTGACTTCCCTTAGACATATCCGCGTATGCCTTGAGACATACTCTTTCACCATATATTTAGCACAATCTGAGTTCCTTTCTTTACTGCCTTCTGTACTCACTGTAGATACATCAGATTTACTTCATTAAGAACATATTCTATCAAGCACAACTTCATCAAGTAAGTTGTCATCATCTTCATCAATGTGGGTTGCCATCAAGGACAACACTCTGCATCATATTTCCAACACTACCTCCATTAAAGACTCATCCTCCCCCTTCTTCTGCCATAGTTGATTCTTCTGTGGAAGTGGAAAAGTTTGTGTCTCTAGCAGGGGTCCTTGAATCTTCTTCTAAAATAGGTTCAGTGGATGAAGTGGAAGGTATTTCTAATGGAATATCTGATCTTAAGCCTTCTAGAAGTTTGTGATCAGTATAGGATGGAATGTAGGTTTGAGTTGGAGGTGTGCTGCTTCTTGGTCTTGGTGGAACAAGTGGTGTTCTAGGAATCAATCTTCTTCTTCTTATGAATCTACCCTTTGAGTCTCTTTCTCTACGCATGTCATTGTTTTTGGGAGGTAAGAAACAAGGCTACCTAGTTACACTTCCCCGACAACGGCGCCAAAATGTTTTCTCAACTTAGTGTTCCTAAATTGATGTCATAAATTGTCAACCAGGGCTAGTAAACTGTTGAAGTGAAGTGCACTATATGTGCCTAGGTATCTGCTTCCTACTTTGTTGTGTTTAGTGTTTTTCTAGTGTTTTTGGTTTTGTGTTTTTATGCTAAGAGGAAAAGAACTAAGTGTTTAACAAAAAGAAGTTATTGGTCACACTAAAACAGAGCAAAAGCTATTCTAAACTATGTATGGCACCTAAGAACAGAAAATGAAAAACTTGACAAGAAAAAATAACTCATAACATAGACTCAATCCAATTCATTTCATTAGAAGTATGTTGGCACAACTAGAGAAAAGGATAAGTTTAATGCAATGAGGTTCTTCTAAGCAAACAAAAACTTACAAAATCACAGAGAAAATATCATCTTTGGTTAGAAATTTGTTGGAACACATTTAGAAGAGAGTATCTGCAATATAGTAAGAAACCCTACTCTAAATTAACTTATGACACTAAAATTAATCCATTCTGCAACTCAAAATATCACTGTTAAGCCTTATTCAAGTGTTAGAAATCTTTTGGAACAGTTTTGGAAAAACGACAGTTTGTAAAATTATGAGAAATTGCAGAACAGTCAAGACTTCAAAATGACATTACCAATTCTTGTCCATATGATGATGTGTTGGAAGAGATCAATAACAAGAGTAGTTTGTAAATAATGAAGGCCTTGAAGTCTAATGGAACAAAACTAGAATACAACTAACTAATAAAACTTAAAATACATTAAACAGAATTGAACTAGAATGCAATCAATCAAACTTGAAATACAGTGAACAGAACTGAACTAGAGTGCAATTAACCTCCGGAGTATTACAGTTGAACTAAAATGAAACTAATCTCTGAAATACTACAGCTATATCTTATTCAGTGTTAGTGATATTTTGGAACAATTCATAAGAACAAGACTGGCTGTAACATCTAATGTAGGTGAGCATAAAACATAAAGTTCAGAAAACTGCTTAAATTAGGAATGAAACAGAGCTAAAGTTATTTATCTAAACAATATGCACAGAGCTTCTCGGGCAGTAGGGGCCCTCTATCACAGGATTATCATACAAATCTCCTCAAGATTGCCTCAGACCATGCAATGAAGTTGGACTTCTTTCATTAAAGGGAAAATACTTCAGAAACAGATTATTACGGACTTTTGAGATCTAACAACAAAACATTAATCTAGCTAACTGTCTTTCGGTCTCCCGATTCATTATTATAAGATAAATGCATAACTACCCTTGAGAGGAAATAGGGATAAGTGTCTTTCCAAATTAAAATAAAATTAGAACTCTTGTGGAAGCCTCGTACTTTTGCTGAAGACATCTGTAGAGTTCTTGTCCTGGTAGAAGTGTACCTCTTAGTTTTGATTTCTTCCACGTGCATAACCACTTGGAGACTTTTGCTTAGAATTTGTAGAGGACAAGGAATGATGTAGATGAAGTCTGGAATTCAACCATATGCGTTTTTCCTCTAAGTGACACCTATAACCTATGTGAACATGAAGATAGCTGCGGAATAGGCGACTGGCTACAGAATGGCTGTATTCTGTAGCTGAGTCTAGTAAAAAATTACTACAACAACAAAACCATGAAAATATAGCAATTCAGTCATTATATGCATTCCTAAAGTGACTTTAATTAATCCTATTAATATTTTTAAGCCTGCAACTGATAAAGGACAAAGGAAATGAAGTGAAATTTGGTGAAAGAGAAGGACATCTTTGGGGCTCAACAATATTAGCTGATGGTTCTAGTATGATAGGGGGATATCCTAGGAATGATCTGAGGATGGACGATGGTTTGAACTTGCTAGGGCCATATTCTTGGTACCATGTAAGCGTCTCTGTAGATGTGTCTACATAGGGTAGAACAACATCGACATTTGTTAGGGACCGCTTGTCGTGGTATGTCAATTGGTCGACAGTAATGATGTGATTCTCATGTGGGAACATCATGGTTCAGAAGAAGGAGGAGGCTATGGAAGACATGGCATACATATAAATTTTCCAAAGGAGTATATTGGATACGGGTTGAGCATCCAAGACTTCAATGTCTATAAGGACTATCTTTCTGGCCAAGTAGACCAGGACATTTTGTTAGAGATCGACGGGAGCAGATGTTGCTCGTCGTATAATCTAAGTGTGATGTCCGATGGATTTAGTTATAGAGACCCTAACTTATGCCATACGTTCTTTGACATGATGCATGTGGATGCACACTCGTCAATGATACAATGGTGGATAGTGATGTTTTGGACTGACACCGATATCTGGGAGGCGACCAACGAAGGGAGCCTAAGGGTGCCTTTATCTAAATCGAAAGCCATTAATCACAAATCGGTAGGGTCGATGACACCTAACATGGAACGTAAGGCTTTCCTTTGCTTTTGGCATGTTGTAATACCTCCAAAGTTGACATGGCATTAGGAGATTGGGCTAAATCGTCCACAATTCTATAGTTATGGGCCTCTTTGGAGTGGTTTCCTGCTCACCTAGTTGGTCCCTTAGCCATATTTGACAAAGGTTCAATAGGTATCTTCGATATATTGAATGGTTTTGTTGGTTCACTCGTGCTAGCCGTTGACGAACTATTTTCTGGTGAGGTATCATAATTTTAGTTTCATGTCTTAAAAAATATTTGTTCGCCAGTCATGTAGATTTCGTGGCTATTTTTTCTAGATTTGTCGAGATTTTTTTGCTGCTGTTGGGTGCTAACTATCCCTTGGTGGGGGAAGGGCTCCTACATGATAGCTCTCTGCTGTGAGGATCTCGCTTGTCCTCGTTTACCCTGAATATTCTTTAGCTCGGGGAGATCGGGACAATGTTGAGTGTAATGGCCATATGCACCACAGATTGCACAAGGGTGGTTGGTCCAAAGATTCATCCTCTTTTTCTGCCCTTGGGAGCTATTTGGATCCTGGTTTTGGTTTTGGTTGGAGTTGCCTCTAGCCTAAGATTGCGAAGGGCGTTGTTGATTGTTACCCCCCTGTCTAGGATTTCCCTTTTGTTTGTTTTTTTATTTTTTCCTTGTCGCGTTAGGAGGATAGCTACGATTCTATTGATTTTATGATTGGAATGGTTGTGCCTGGGAAGGTTGCACAAAGTTCACCTATCCATTATTCTGCATGGGTGGGTTTTTCGCTGGGGATTGGGAATAATGGGGTCCTTGTCCCTAGTTTGTGAATGGCTACTAGGGTGGAGCTCTTCTGTCAGCATTCCTAGCTATGTAATGGGTCCCCTAAGCAGGAGGGTATGGTCCTCATTGTTGATGATGGTACAACTACGCCCTATTGTTCATGTTTTTCAAAGGTGCATGATGACTTTGGCAGCTAGGTTGAGAGATGTTCTGGTTAGGATCATACACGTAACCTAGGTACTGACTACTTGTTGGCGGGGAAACAGGTCTCGTGGGCAAGACCCAGGTTCAGAGATTAGGGCCAACAAGGGAGTCTGTTGTAGTCTATAACCACGCTGGAATTTTCACCCTACTCTGGAGAGTAGAGAGTGTCACCTGAGGCGTGCCACGACCACATGCAGAAGGGGAACAGATCGATAGTGGCGGATGGATCTGCAACTCGAGATTATCATAGAATATTTTACGTAGATAACATCATATGCACAAGAGCATTTTAGAACATATTGTAGGTACTAAGAAAATAAAATTTTAAGATACCACAGACATCATGCATGCATGTAACTCATATAATAAGAAAACAACCTGCAAGTATATTAATAACCTTCAGCTAGATCCATAGTTACATCGCTCCAACAGGAAGAGCTTACAATTCTGTTACAGACATCCCATAGGACAGAGAGAGATAGATAGTAGAAGCCTAGGAACTACAAGGATGTCGTGCTCGGGATGGATCTCTTCTACAGCATCCGCTCGATCCTCTTTAATCCTTATGCATCCGCGCGTCTCCTCTTTCAGTTGGGTGACGAGCTATTTATTCACCCGCATTCGCAACTGCTGGTTTCTCTTGTGTTCTTCTTCAGTTGCTTTCAGTTTCTATCTGTTGCTTGTGAGTTCCGTTGTCTGTTCTCTGCCATATCTCTTCTTTTTTTGCACTTATCTTCATCATCTTCATTAGCTATCTTCTGTTCTTCCACAACCTCGGTAGCTCCACTACTCACCATAGTTGCGGCTGCCATGTGTCGATCTGCAACCCAAAAATCTATTCTTTATTCAAAATTCAAAACAAGGGCCCCAACAGGCCCCGACCACAGTTTCTTGACTCGTCCCGAGTCAATCACAGATCACTGTCTCCACTTCCATTGCTCCACCGGACTTCATGCCCTGTTCTTGCTATGCACCTTCAGTCTGCTGCCCAAACAAGGGCCCCAACTCCGGGACCTTGCTCAACGCGGAAGCCCTAAGCTTGTTGAAGGTTGTCATAGCATGCTGCCACCCTTGTAATAATGTGTCTGTCTATGTGGTGATGTTGGTGACATCTGCCTCCCCGACAGGCACCGGTACAGTTCCAAATACCATGTTGATTTGGGTTTCGGCTTCGGTGGCTAACTGCTACATTGTTCGGGCGCTGAGTTGGAGGGGCTGGTGAAGCTCTTGAATTTCTTGCTTGGCTATTACTGAGCTGGCCTCTATCTGCTGGATCTGGAACTCCAGAGCATCCACCTGAGCGTATAGCAGGTCCAACTGTGAGGGGTCCGTGGCATCCTGAATCTCTTTCGAAAGTTGTTGCAGCTATGCTGAAATGGGCTGAGTATTTACGGTAAGGGTCTTCGAGCACTCTTGGAGAACTTTCAGGAGGTCATAAGCATCGTTCACTGCAGAAGTGAGATCTTCTTGCATCTGGGTGACCTGGCCCCGTTTCTCTGTAATTTTTGCTGTATAGACTGCCTCTGGATCGGGCAGCGCTAGGCGTGCTGCTAACGCTGCTTGGAGCTCTGCATTTTCCTTGTGGAGGTCAGTGAATGCTACCCTGAGGTGGATGGCCCGCTGTAAGATATATGTTTTTGGCACATCTGCAGGCATCTGAGTGTAGTGAGCCTCTATGGCCGGCCATAGTCTGGTAAACACCTTGGCCACTTCGTTTATCTAACCCTGGAGTTGCCCGTGTGTTGCTGTGAGCTGCTTGCGATGTTAAGTAAGCACGGTGATCTACTGTTGTTGTTGTTCACACCTCTGTTGTAGTTTTGAGTGAAGCCTTTCTGCCTGCTGGGCTGCCTTCTGAATAAAGTGGTACAGCTTAGCCGTACCCCACGTCTCTAAGTTTTTGGCCCCCAAAGTACTTTGATCTGGCTGCCATTCCTGCAGTGGTTGCCCATTGGCAACTGATCTGGTGGATTGTTCTTGAGGGTACGACGGTGGAGTTTGAGGAGGTGACGAGTCTACCATATTCAGGTCTGGCCACTCCTGCTGATCTATGTGGGTATTCTATGGAAATGGAGTAGGCTCAGGCTATGCCCCAGCCGTGTCTACAACAATTTGTGCCATCTATGTGATTAAATCAAGAAAAGTGACCTGGGGGTCCCCAGCGGGGTTGACTGGTGGTACCACTGTGGTACTTGAGTCGACCTCGGCCCCATGGTCCCCATTGATTAAATCTCGGATTACTGGGTTTGACACGGTGGCGGATGAGTTGGATGGTGTGGATGAAGTGGTAGGCGGAGGTGGGACGGTACGTGGTGGTGAAAGCTGAATGTTGATGAAGTCAGAGGGGTCAATGGGAGGTTGAGGTGGAATCCCTCCTATTTCTCCTGTGTCAATGAATGCTTCTTCCTATATAGGCACCCCTGGACTCAGTGGTCGGGGTGGATCCTCCTCAGTGAGGTCCACCACTAGACTTGACTCTATGGTTTGGGCCTGCTTAACCTGGGGAGCTTCTAAGGGGTTTGTGGACTTGCTCTTTTCCCCCATCGGGGTAGTCATCGGACTTGGTGAAGTAAATAAAACATTAGGAATGGGGGAGGTGATGGAGGTCGTATGGAGAAGCAGGTTGGTCTGAGAAAGTTGAAACTCAAAAAAAATAGGGAAAGGAGTGGCACCGCTTGAGACAACCCGGACCACTTCGTTGAGGCTGCATACCTTAGTGTTCAACTGGTGAATGAGTGGGGCGAGCCGCATGTTGGAGACCCTTTGTGCCGCCTCCGCTTCCGATTCGCCAGGCAGTTACTGTGGTAGCATCTTATCAAAATTGTATGTGGGTACCTCGCTTTGGACTTCCATCACGACCGCCAGCCACGAACAAACTTCATTGTGGAAGGCTACGTCATCGAGTTGGAACTTCAGCGGCCGCATGTGAAATATCTCTTCCGGCATGCAAGTAGGTCGGAGGAAGGTGTGCCTATGGCTGACCCTGAACCATACCTGCTCACTGTATCCATCCAGCAGATTCCTGGGCACCTTCTACTGGCCTGTTACCACATCTGTCATTAAGCCATACCAACTCTGAAATGCCTCTGCACTGACCTCTTTGGTGCTGGCGTCACCCGACACCTTCCACGGGATGAATTTCATTGCCAGAGGCTGACCCTCCACTATTTCTACTGGCAGCCTAACGAGGGGAGTATGCCACTTCCACATGGAAAATGCAACTATAAAATACCCATAAATAAAGCTCATGGCCCTCTTGTAATTGTCTTCGCATGCATCAAACAACTCCTTTAGCAGGAAGGAGCACCAGTTCAACTTAGCCCCCTGGACGCAGTGCTCCGCAATGGAAATGGTATCCAAGGTACATTCCACCTTCGTGTAGTGCCTCATTGTCTTACTGGAAATGAGGTAACACACAAACTTGACTTCGGGCTTGTTGATAAGCTCCATTTTTGCTCCCTTTCCTCCCCGTCGTGTTCCATATTTTTCATAATAGTCTGCATCTCCCGACTTCTTTACTCGTTTGGAAGTGGTCTGACATGTAGAGGATACATCCAGGCCATTCTATGAGAGCCCTGTGAGCCGGTGGATATCCTCGGCATGGATTGGAATTTCTTTGCCCAGCCACAAGGAACCGTTCTGGATTCGACTAAGCAAGAACTTGGTACATTACATGGTTGGTCCTGTTGTTCCGGATACTGGCAGATTTCTTAAATTCAGAATGGAGGATTTCTGGAGGCCTCAGAACTTCAGTAGGATTCTGTTTGCTGCACGCCTTGCTTCTAAGGTATAAAATTCCATATACACCTAGCGTTTAAGCGCTGGGAACTCGGAATATTCCGTGAGGTCTGCATCTATGAGGGCAGCACTATCATACTTCCCTATGAGGGACTCCGTTTTATGAATCCGACCGTCAAGTTGCGGTTCTACGACTGCTAGGTTGGCTCTTGTCATCTTCTCTCGGCGTTGATACACTTGCAGAATCGGTCTCGGCCCATTCTCTTGGCTCTGTGCTTTTGGATACTTCTGCTGCTCTGGTTCTACTCCAATTTCTAATTCTAACTCGGATATCTATGGCATTCTCTCACTTTCCTTCATGCAGGTTATGTAATTAACCGACACGAGTGAGGTTGATGAGACCCCATAACGAATTAATTGCTACCGGCATCCTCCACGGCGATAATCGTGCGATCAGTCACCTGCTGAAGTGTGTTCTGACATCTGCTGACAGTGGTATGGGGGAATGGGCGGACACGACGGCTGAGGTTACTTTGAATTATGGAAAAATGATAACTGCAAGGCTACTTCTAATTACGACAATTTATGTTGCAAATCTAAGCGATCCTATGGACTGACATAAGTACTAACTAAAATGATATGGACTAACACTTGACACGTTTGCGTATCCTATGGGGATGACACGCTAGACACGCCCCTGCCCGACCACAATCGGTTGAGGTGCGGTCCCCGCAACATAGTGGTTATTGACGACCTATGCATGGACAACGAACACTACCTATGCTCATTCCGGTTGCAGGAGATTTATTCAACTACGCTACTCTATGGCTTCTCTTAGGCGTGAGAGTTATTAATGAAAGGCGAAAGAAAATTAGTCATGGTAGGGCTTCTGGCATGCACCATTCACCCACCTAGGTAAAACAATACTATCCAGTTGAGCCAACCGAACGACTCCGGAATCCTTAATTGTTGAGATTGCAACAAGATGATGAGCTTAGTGGAAAGAAGTCACCTTCACTAAGTGGGCCCGCAGGCTATTTTTGGCGCAAAGTCTATTTTTAGACTATGTCTATTTTTAGACATATGGATCATGTTCTATGAGTTGCAGGATGCTATTTGTGGATAGTTGGTCAAGTCGGAAAAAATAGATGGACTTCTATTTTTAGACATATTGGGCGGAATCTATTTTTAGATTGCCAGTCTAAAAATAGATATGTCGAATATTATTAGCTCTTAATAATATTTGGACTATAAACATTATCTTATTCTCTTGGAGCACTTGAGTTAAGTGCACAGATGTGGCACAGGAGCTGACAGAAGGAATTACGCTATTCCTAAGGGTTAAGTGGAGCTATTGCATGGATACTTCAGTTAGAACTCATGTGACAGAGTTTGGTGGAGTTGATTGAGGAAGTTAATGGAGTTGTGTTCAGTTTAACTAATCTAAACATATTTGAGCTATTTGTATCTAGTTTAACTGATTGATACAATTAGTGAGAGTGGTGTGAATTAATTATTAATTAATTCACTAATTATAAACTCATTAATCAACTAAAGAATACATCAGTTAAATTCAGTGCATGGAAAGTTTCAGTGGAGACCAGTGCAAAGATAGGTGAAAGAGCAGGTTAACTATCAGTTGTGACTATACTGTTGCATACTTGCAACAACCAGTGATTGGAGAAGCCAATGAGGATTGCGCAGTACAATCCAGGTGGTTTGAAGTTATTTATAAGCCATTATACAACATTGATTATGCAATAGAGTTTGGCTCTCAGGTGGCAGAGATTGGAGCATGTGTTTTGCTAGATCTAGCTTGATTAGTGTGTAGCAATTGGAGGTTGTGCTGAGAGCTTGTGAGGAGCTTTGTGCAATGATTTTTACATGATCTCTATGACATATAATATACAGATAGTTGGGGGTTTTCAACTTTAAGCTTTCCCATGAAATACTGTGTTCATATGTGTGATTGTTTATGGTTTTAATGTGCGCATGCGATTGTTTTTATTTCCACAATTAATGATAAATGGTAGAAGAGATTTTGTATTGTGCATGAAGATAAAATAGTGTGTGATCAGGAGAATCTCGGTGAATAATATATTATTTATTCAAATTTCTACATGGTATCAGAGCTATATTTATCATTGGAGAAATTGCAAAACATTGAAGTAGTTGAGTTTTGAGCTGGTGGAATTCGAATTTGCAGTAGTGTTTTCTTGGTGTCGAAGTTGAGATGTCTTTCAACAGATTGCGATTGGAGTATGCCCTTGAGGGCAGCTCGAATTATATTGCATGGAAGGACAGGATGGAGGTGGTGCTGGATGACAATGGGTTGAAGGAGTTCATAGATGTAGAAATTCCAAAACCTGCTTCTAGGGATGCTTTCGCACTTGACGCATGGCAAAAGAAGACAGCAAAGTGTCGAGAATTCTGTTGGAAGGTGTGAAGGATCACATAGTATCTAGCCTTCATGGTAAGGCTTCTCCATTCTTGATGTGGAAAGCTTTGACAGATTTATTCCAAAGCAAGAGTGACCAGAGGAAGTTGGCGCTCAAGGATAAACTCAGGAACATAAAAATGGAGAAAGGCAACAGTATGCCCAAGTACCTCACGAAGTTCATCCAATGCAGGGATGAGCTAGGAAGTGTGGGGGTGAATGTTTATGACAAGGACTTGGTGAGCTTGGTTCTCCTTGGGCTTCTGAAGAGTTTTCATTCCTATCAGGACTCTATCAATGGTCAGGAGAAATTGCCAGGATGGGAGCGACTTTGGTCGAATCTTGTGCAAGAGAAGATAAGGAGAAGCACCAGGGACAGATCTTCATCAAAGAACTATGATGAAGAGAATTGTGCTTTGGCTACCAAATAAAAGAAGGGGAAGAGCAAGAAATCTTCTCAATCCGGTGCAAAAGGCAAGAAGCAGGACATGTCCAAGGTGAAGTGCTTTCACTGTCACCAACACTGACATTACGCCACTAATTGTCCACAGAAGAAGAAAAATAAGCAGGTTGTTGGGACTGCAGCTGGAGAGGCCTTAGCCTCGCAGTTTGAGCTGGATTTTTCGCTGATTGCATGCTTGGTCTCAAGTGTGATGGGTTTAGTGTGGTTTCTTGATAGTGGTGCATCTTTTCACATGACAGGAGATCGAGATTTGTTTACTGATCTGGATGAGAAAGATCTTGGAGTGCACATCGAGATGGGTGATGATGGTAGATATAGTGCGACCGGTATCGGTACCATTTCCTTTGAGAGGGAGTCTGGTAAACCCTTCGTATTGAAGGAAGTGATGCATGTTCCGGGATTGAAGAAGAATCTTATCTCTGTGGCTATGTTGGAAGAAAAGGGATATGATGTTGTCTTTAGTGAGGGAAAGGCTTTCCTGCGTAGTAAGGAAAATGGTGAGACCCAGAGGATAGGGGTTCGAGTTAAGAACTTTATCAATTGTAGGTAGATGGATGCGTAGCAATGGTAGGCAAGGTAGAAGGAGTGGTGAGTCAGGATGATGGCGAGTTATGGCACCGGAGATTGGGCCACCTTCACCATGGAGCTTTGAAGATACTACAACAGATTTCTACTGGGCTTCCTAAGGGTAATCTTACGCAGTTAGATTAGTGCAAGGGATGTACCTTGGGAAAATTTGTGAAAGCCACCTTTCACGAGAAGGATAGTCACACCACGACGATCCTTGAGAGAATTCACACAGACGTGTGTGGACCTTTCTCAGTGGCTTCGACAACAAAGCACAAGGTATTATGTGATATTTTTTGATGATTTTTCTCGTAAGTGCTAGATCTTCTTCATGCAGAAGAAGAGCAAGACATACTCAAAGTTCTGTGAGTTCAAGGCACTGGTTGAGAAAGAATCGGGGAAGCAGGTGAAGGCTCTAAGGAGCGAAAATGGTGGTGAATTCATCTCTGGCGAATTCAAGGACTTTTGCAGCGTAGAAGGAATTCGAAGAGAGCTCATAGCACCTCATAACCCACAACAGAACGGGGTTGCTGAGCGGAAGAACAGAAACGTCATGGTCTTTATACGAGGCGTGTTATGATCAAGGCCTCCCAACACTTGTGGGCTGAGGCATGCAATACTGCAGTATATGTGCAGAACCGTTGTCCTCACAGGATACTTGGCATGAGTACACCCGAGGAGGCGTTTTCTGGTAAGAGGCCTGATATTTTCCATTTGAGGATTTTTGGTTCACCTGTTTACATTCATGTGACTAAGGATGCTAGGAAGAAGCTGGAGCCGACTGCAGAGGTTGGGATATTTGTGAGGTACACTGATACACCCCACAACTATCATGTGTATTTGCCAGACAGTCGCAAGACTGTTGTGCGACGAGATATCAAATTCATGAGGAGAAATCCATGAAGTTTTCGCTTGAGAGGGAGCCACACTTGCATGCAGATGAGGAGCTATTAGTTCCTAAGTATGAGCCTCAAGATGTGGATCAGCCACAAGAGGAGGTTCATGTAGTGGAAGAGACCACTCATGTAGCGCCAACCATCAGAGGGTGGAAGCGCACTACAGAAGTTGAGCGACTGGCTCAAGATGCAGAGAAGATTGTAGGATCACCTACATCACGACATAGAACGAGAATAGTCACCTGACTAGTATACTGGATACATGGGTCTTATGGGCAAGTGTATCATGACAGAGCCATCCTCTTTCGAGGAAGCTGTGGAGGATCCCGCATGGGTAGATGCCATGGTGGGAGAGTATGATTTGATTGTTAGAAACAGTGCATTGGAGATTGTCCCGAGGCCAGAAGGGAAATCAGTGGTGGGTTCGAGATGGATCTACAAAGTGAAGTAGGCAGCTGAAGGGAGTGTGGAGAAGTACAAGAGAAGATTTGTTGCTCGAGGCTTTTCATAGATTGAGGGGATCGATTATGAGGAGACCTTTTCAACTGTCGCAAGGTACTCTTCCATACTGACGATTATTGCTCTCTCAACGCAGATGGGGTGGCACATTTTTCAGATGGATGTGAAGACTGCATTCCTCTACGGGGTGATTGAAGAGGAGGTGTACATAGAGCAGCCCAAAGGTTTCGATATCTTCAGCAGTGAGTCGCATGTGTGCAGGCTCAAGAGAGCGATGTATGGTTTGAAACAAGCACCTCGTGCTTGGTACACACAGATAGACAATTATTTCATCGGACTTGGATTCTCGAAGAGTTAGGAAGATCCGAACCTATACCAAATAGTGGTGGAGGGTAAGTTGCTGATCATTGTACTTTATGTAGATGATTTGATTTTGGCTTGAGGTGATGAGTTAGTGAAACTCTCATGCAGATGATCTTATTAAAGAGTTTGAGATGAAGGACTTGGGGCCTCCTTCATTATTTCTTAGGATTGGAAATTTGCGGTGCGGTGATGTTTGTTGTTTCCTCAAGGAAAGTATGGGGAGATCTGGAGAAGTTCTTATGCATGGCTACAATCCTATTACAGTCCTCCTCTTCTGGCGGATGGAAGGAGGATGCTACTTCGACGGAGGTAGTGGATGCCACTATTTATCGACAGTTGGTGGGGTTGCTTATGTATCTGGTCAATACACGACCCGACATATGCTATGCTGTGAACCAGCTTTCACAAGCTATGGTTAAGCCAACCAAGCTCTACTGGAAGGCAGGCAAGCATGTATTGAGATATCTCATAGGCACATCGGGATATGGATTATGGTACAGACAGTCGGATGAGGTGAAGCTGTGTGGCTTCACGGATGCAGATTGGGCAGGGAGCCCAACGGACAGAAAGAGCACATCTGGAGGGATTTTCAGTATCGGGTCTACAACAGTTTCTTGGTACAGCAGGAAACAGAGATCCGTGGCACTCAGTTTAACGGAGGCCGAGTACATTGCAGCAAGTTTGGCTACATGCGAGGCTATATGGATGAGGAAGATCCTGGTCGGGTTGTTCAGTTCACACTTAGATCCTACTGTGATATATTGTGACAATCATAGTTGCATAAAACTCTCAGTTAATCCAGTATTTCATGATAGATCTAAACACATTGACATCTAGTACCATCATATCAGAGATTGTGTGCAGTGAAAGATCATGTTACTTTCTTACATTCCTACGGAGGATCAGGGTGTTGATATCTTGACGAAGGCGCTCACCAAGAGAAAATTCGAATACCATAGAGGCGGGATCGAGGTGGCAGATAATCCCTATCTTGTTGAGAGGGAGTGTTGATATTGCAACAAGATAATGAGCTTAGTGAAAAGTAGCCTTCACTAAGTGGGCCCATGTAGAAATTTACTACTATTTTTGAGGCGCAAAGAAGATTTTTATACATGTCGATCATATTCTATGAGTTGCAGGATGCTATTTGTGGATGGTTGGTCAAGTTGGAAAAATATATGGACTTCTATTTTTAGACATATTGGGCGGAATCTATTTTTAGATTGCGAGTCTAACAATAGATATGTCGAATATTATTAGCTCTTAATAATATTTGGACTATAAACATTATCTTATTCTCTTGGAGCACCTCAGTTAAGTGCATAGATGTGGCACGAAATTTGACGAAGAATTACGCTATTTTTGAGGGTTATGTGGAACTGGCTGCATGGATACTTTCGGTTAGAACTCATGTGACGAGTTTGGGTAGATTTGATTTGAGGAAGTTAATGGAGTTGTGTTAAATTTAACTAATCTAAACATAGTTGAGCTATTTGTATCTAGTTTAACTGATTGATACAATTAGTGAGAATGGTGTGAATTAATTATTAATTAATTCACTAATTATAAACTCATTAATCAACTAAAGAATACATCAGTTAACTTCAGTGCATGGACAGTTTCAGTGGAGACCAGTGCCGAGATAGGTGAAAGAGCAGGTTAACTATCAGTTGTGACTATACTGTTCCATACTTGCAACAACCAGTGATTGGAGAAGCCAATGAGGATTGCGCAGTACAATCTAGGTGGTTCAAAGTTATTTATGAGCCATTCTACAGCATTGATTACACAATATATTTTGGCTATCAGGTGGCAGAGATTGGAGCATGTGTTTTGCTAGATCTAGCTTGATTAGTGTGTAGCAATTGGAGGTTGTGCTGAGAGCTTGTGAGGAGCTTTGTAAAATGATTGTTACATGATATCTATGAAATATAATATACAGATAGTTGGGGGTTTTCAACTTTAATTTTTCCCATGAAATACTGTGTTCATATGTGTGATTGTTTATGGTTTTAATGTGCACATGCGATTGTTTTTATTTCCACAATTAATGATAAATGGTAGAAGAGATTTTGTATTGTGCATGAAGATAAAATAGTGTGTGATCAGGAGAATATCGGTGAATAATATATCATTTATTAAAATTTATACATGGTATAAGAGCTATATTTATCATTGGAGCAATTGCAAAACATTGAAGCAGTTGAGTTTTGAGCTGGTGGAATTCGAATTTGCAGCAGTGTTTTCTTGGTGTCGAAGTTGAGATGTCTTTCAACGGATTGCGATTGGAGTATGCCCTTGAGGGCAGATCGAATTATATTGCATGGAAGGATAGGATGGAGGTGGTGCTAGATGACAATGGGTTGAAGGAGTTCATAGATGCAGAAATTCCAAAACCTGCTTCTAGCGATGCTTCCGCACTTGACGCATGGAAAAAGAAGACAGAAAAGTGTCGAAGAATTCTATTGGAAGGTTTGAAGGATCACATAGTATCTAGCCTTCATGGTAAGGCTTGTCCATTCTTGATGTGGAAATATTTGGCAGATTTATTCCAAAGCAAGAGTGACCAGAGGAAGTTGGCGCTCAAGGATAAACTCAGGAACATAAAAATGGAGAAAGGCGACAGTATGCCCAAGTACCTCACGAAGTTCATCCAATGCAAGGATGAGCTAGGAAGTGTAAGAATTGTTGTCGATGATGAGGAATTGGTGAGCTTGGCTCTCCTCGGTCTTCTGAAGAGTTGGCATGCCTATCAGGATTCTGTCAATGGTCGGGAGAAATTTCCAGGATGGGAGCGACTTTGGTCGGATCTTGTGCAAGAGAAGATAAGGTGGAATACCAGAGATGGATCTTCATCAAAGGCATCTGATGAAGAAAATTACACTTTGGCTGCCAAATCAAAGAAGGGGAAGAGCAAGAAATCTTATCATTCCAATGCGAAAGGCAAGAAGCAGAACATGTCCAAGGTGAAGTGTTTTCACTGTCACCAACACGGACATTATGCCACAAATTGTCCGTAGAAGAAGAAAAATAAGCAGGCTGCTGGATCTGCAGCTGGAGAGGCCTTAGCCTTGCAGTTTGAAATTTGGATTTTCATGATCACGTAGCGGTGCTCAATTATGATGGGTTCAGTGTGGTTTCTTGACAGTGGTGCGTCTTTTCATATGACCGGAGACAAAGATTTGTTTACTGATCTGGATGAGAATGATCTTGGAGTGAACATCGAGATGGGCGATGATGGTAGATATAGTGCGACCGGTATCGGTACCATTTCCTTTGAGAGGAAGTCTGGTAAACCTTTTGTATTGAGGGAAGTGATGCATGTTCCGGGATTGAAGAAGAATCTGATCTCGGTGGCCATGTTAGAAGACAAGGGATATGATGTTGTCTTTAGCGAGGGAAATGCTTTCCTGCGTAGTAAGGCAACTGGTGAAACCCGGAGGATATGGGTTCGAGTTAAGAACCTTTATCAATTGAAGGTAGATGGCTGCGCAACAATGGAAGGCAAGGGAAAAGGAGTGGTGAGCTTGGATGATGGCAAGTTGTGGCACTGAAGATTGGGCCACCTTCACCATGGAGCTTTGAATATACTGCAGCAGATTTCTACTAGGCTTCCTAAGGGTACTCTTGCGCAGTCAGATCAATGCACGGGATGTACCTTGGGAAAATTTGTGAAAGCCACCTTTCACGAGAAGGATAGTCATGCCACGACGATCCTTGAGAGAATTCACACAGACGTGTGTGGACCTTTCTCAGTAGCTTCGACAGCAAAGCACAGGTACTATGTGATATTTGTTGATGATTTTTTTCTCGTAAGTCTTGGATCTTCTTCATGCGAGAGGAAGAGCGAGACATACTCAAATTTACGTGAGTTCAAGGCAGCGTTTGAAAAGGAATTAAGGAAGCATCATGAGCTCTTAGGAGCGAAAATGGTGGTGAATTCATCTACGGCAAATTCAAGGACTTTTCTTACGAGGAGGTCGAAGAGAGCTCATAGCACCTCATAACCCACGGCGGAATGGGGTTTACGAGTGGAATAATAGAATGATCGTGGGTGATGCACAGGAGATGTTGCATGATCAGGGCCTTCCCATACACTTGTGGGTTGAGGCATGCAATACTGTAGTATATGTACAGAACAATTGTCCTCATAGGATACTTGGCATGAGTACACACGAGGAGGCATTTTCTGGTAAGAAGCCTGATATTTCCCATTTGAGGATTTTTGGTTCACCTGTTTACATTCATGTGACTAAGGATACCAGGAAGAAGCTGGAGCCAACTGCAAAGGTTGGGATATTTTTGGGGTACACTGATACACCCCACAACTATTTTGTGTATTTTCCAGACAGTCCCAAGATTGTTGTGTGATGGGATATCAAATTTCATGAGGAGAAAGCCATGAAGTGTTCGCTTGAGAGGGAGCCACACTTGCATGCAGATAAGGAGCTATTAGTTCCAAAGGATGAGCTTTAGGATGTGGATCAGCCACAAGATGAGGTTCATGGAGTGAAAGAGACCACTCATGCAGTGCCAAAAATCATAGGTCGAAAGCGCACTACAGAAGCTGAGCGACTAGCTCAAGATTTAGAGAAGGTTGTAGGAGCACCTACATCACAACGCAGATAGAGACAGTCACCTGACCGGTATACTAGATACATGGGTCTTATGAGCAAGTGTATCGTGACAAAGCCATCCTCTTTGAGGAATACATGGAAGTTTGCCTTGGGTAGATGCCATGGTGGAAGAGTATGATTCGATTGTCAGAAACAGTGCTTGGGAGATTGTCCCAAGGCCGGAAGGGAAATCAGTGGTGGGTTCGAGATGGATCTACAAAATGAAGAAGGCAGCTGACGGGAGTGTGGAGAAGTACAAGGCAAGATTTGTTTCCTGAGGCTTTTCATAGATTGAGGGGATCGATTATGAGGAGACCTTTGCACCTGTCGCAAGGTATTCTTCCATACAGACGATTCTTGCTCTCTCAGCGTAGATGGGGTGGCACATTCATCAGATGGATGTGAAGATTGTGTTCCTCAATGGAGTCATTGAGGAGGAGGTGTACATAAAGTAGCCAGAAGGTTTCGAGATCTTCAACAGCGAGTCGCATGTGTGCAGGCTCAAGAGAGCGCTGTATGGGTTGAAACAAGCACCTTGTTCTTGGTACACACAGATAGACAGTTATTTCACCAGACTTGGATTCTCCAAGAGTGAAGTGGATCCTAACCTATACCAGATTGTGGTGGAGGGTAAGTCATTGATCATTGTACTTTATGTAGATGATTTGATTTTGACAGGTGATGAGCTGTTGATACTCTCATGCAAGGAGGATCTTGCAAAAGAGTTTGAGATGAAGGACTTGGGCGTCCTTCATTATTTCTAGGATTGGAAATTTGGCGACACGAGTGACGGAATGTTTGTTTCTCAGAGCAAGTATGCGGAGATCTTGGAGAAGTTCAACATGCATGGCTGAAAGCATGTTGATACTCCTCTTCCTGGTGGTTGGAGGAAGGAGGATGCTACTTCGGCGGACGTAGTGGATGCCCTTGTTTATCGACAGTTGGTGGGGTCGCTTATGTATCTGGTCAATACACGACCTGACATATGCTATGCTATTAACCAGATTTCACAAGCTATGGTTAAGCCAACCAAGCTTTTGGAAGGCGGGGAAGCATGTATTGAGATATATCAGAGGCACATTGGGATATGGATTATGGTATAGACATTCATATGAGGTGAAGCTGCATGGCTTCACGGATGTAGATTGGGCGGGGAGCCCAACGGACAGAAAGAGCACATCTGGAGGGATTTTCAGTATCGGGTCAACAACGTTTTCTTGGTACAGCAGGAAGCAGATATCTGTGGCACTCAGTTCAGCGGAGGCCGAGTACATAGCAGCAATTTTGGCTGCATGCGAGGCTATATGGATGAGGAAGATCCTGGTTGGGTTGTTCAGTTCACACTTAGATCCTACTGTGATATATCGTGATGATCAGAGTTGCATCAAACTCTCGGTTAATCCAGTATTTCATGATAGATCTCAACACATTGACATCTAGTATCATCATATCAGAGATTGTGTGCATGAGAAGGTGTATTGCTCTCATGCATTCCCATGGAGGATCGAAATCTTTGATATCTTGGCGAAGGCGCTCACAGGGGAGCAAATTCGAGGTACCATAGAGGTAGGATAGGGATAGCAGATAATCCTTATCTTGTTGAGAGGGAGTTTTTGAGATTCAACAAAATGATGAGCTTAGTGAAAAGATTCTCCTTCAGTAAGTGGGCCCATAGGCTATTTTTGGCGCAAAGTCTCTTTTTAGACTATGTCTATTTTTAGACATGTTGATTATATTCTATGAGTTGCAGGATGCTATTTGTGGATGGTTGGTCAAGTTCGAAAAATAGATGGAATTATATTTTTATACATATTAGGTGGAATATATTTTTAGATTGCTAGTCTAAAAATAGATATGTCGAATATTATTAGCTCTTAATAATATTTGGACTCTAAACATTATCTTATCCTCTTGGAGCACTTTAGTTTGATGCCTGGATGTGGCACATGCAGCTGACAGAAGTAATTACACTATTCCTAGGGTTTAGTGGAGCTATTGCATGGTTGACTTCAGTTAGAACTCATGTGACAGAGTTTGGTGGAGTTGATGAGACAATTAATGGAGTTGTGTTCAGTTTAACATAGTTGAGCTATTTGTATCTAATTTAAATGATTGATACAATTAGTGAGAGTGGTGTGAATTAATTATTAATTAATTCACTAATTATAAACTCATTAATCAACTAAATATTACATCAGTTAACTTCAGTGCATGGATAGTTTCAGTGGAGACCAGTGCAGAGATAGGTGAAAGAGCAGGTTAACTATTAGTTGTGACTATATTGTTGCATATTTGCAACGACCAGTGATTGGAGAAGCCAATGAGGTTTGCGCAGTAAAATCCAGGTGGTTCGAAGTTATTTATGAGCCATTCTTCAGCATTGATTATGCAATAGAGGCTGGCTATCAGGTGGCAGAGATTGGAGCATGTGTTTTGCTAGATCTAGCTTGATTAGTGTGTAGAAATTTGAGGTTGTGCTGAGATCTTGTGAGGCTTTGTACAATGATTTTTACATGATCTCTATGACATATAATATACGAGATGTTTGGGGGTTATCGACTTTAAGCTTTCATGCAATACTATGTTCATATGTGTGATTGTTTATGGTTTTTAATGTGCACATGCGTTGTTTTTATTTCCGCAATTAATGATCAATGGTAGAAGAGATTCTATATTGTGCATGAAGATAAAATAGTGTGTGATAAGGAGAATCTTGGTGAATAATATATCAATTATTCAAATTTCTACATTAATCTTGAAGACGAAGTAGGGTCCCAACCAGTGCATCTGTAGTTTTCCCGGAAACTTCTGAAACCTGCTATCATACAGGAGAACCTTACCTCCAACTTGGAGCATTTTTCTCTTGATGTGGCGGTCATGCCACACCTTCTGCCTATCCTTCTAAACCTTTTGGTGAAACTCGGCCAGGAACCGGGCCCCATCCAGTTCTTGCAATTTGTGGAGGCGCTTCTGTAGTGATTCCTCTTCCGATAACTTTAGTGATGTGGCGATTAGGAGACTCGGTAGGGTGAAATCAGCGGGAATCACAGCTTCACAGCCATACACCAGCTGGAACGGTGTTTGATTGGTTAAACGCTTCACCGTAGTTCGGTAGGCCCATAGTGCAGCTGGCAACTGCTCGTCCCAATCATCCCTCTTGGCATTGCAGATCTTCGTCAAACCCTTTCCAAGGATTTTGTTGAATGCTTCAACAGTGTCATTGGCCTACGGGTGGTATGGGTTGCTTTTGTGATGTTGGATCAGGAAGGTGTCCAGCAACGATTTGATCGTGTCATTAATGAAGTGTGTACCTTGATCACTGGTAAAACTTCGTGGGCAGCCAAACCTGTTGATGATGTTTTCAAAAATGAACCGAGTTTCTGTATCGGCCGTAGAGTCTCGTACCACTGCTGCCTCAGCCCATCGGGTGAGGTAGTCGGTGGCGGTAATGATGTACCAGGCCTTGGAATGCCTGGCTACCGGGACTATGGGGCTGACAAAATCAAATGCCCATTTCTCAAATGGCCGCAACAGGTTCACCAGGTGTAGCGGTAACTCGTCTCTGTGAGAAGGCCTCCTTGTTCGCTGATAGACATCGCATTTCTTAACAAATGACTTACAATCGGCATGGACCGTCGGCCACCATAGTCCAGCTTGGAGCACTTTCCTAGCAGTGGATTTCGCCCCCACATGCCCGCCCACAGTGCCGCTATGGCACTCCCACAACATGACTTCACGTTCGTGGTTGAGTACACATCTGTGCAGGATCTCATCAAGGCCCAATTTATACAACTGCCTCGCAATCAGTTGGTATTCAGCGGCGCATATGACTAGGTGCTGTTACTGGAGCAGGGTGTAGTGCTGAGGGAACTGCCCCGTGGTCAAGTAAGTTGCAATGTCAGCCAAATAATATGGTATGGCTTCAACTCGGAAAATATCAACATCTGACAACTGATCACCGAGAGAGCCATCATTCTCCCCCGTTTCCAACCTAGATAAATGATCGGGCCCGACGTTCAACCTCTCGGGCTTGACGATCACTTCAAAGGTGAATTCTTGGAAGAGTAGAAGCCATCGACATATCCTTCCTTCCAAAACAAGCTTATTGACCTGGTACTTTAACGTGGAGTGATCCGCAAAGAACTTTAACTTAC